>JAADWV010000365.1:0-34662 GCA_023336295.1 Pythium folliculosum
ACAGTGTTGCGTTCATCGAGTGCATGTTCCACAAAGTGGCAATTAGGATCGACCTAATTGCAGATTGACTTGCCACTTTGTCGGAGGTTTGCTATCCGTGGCATCTGATAAATATACTGGAATATGGTACGATCAGATCCGACTCAGATGTCGGACTTTTGATCATGTCCCCCCTGTTGCAGGCAGTTGACGCGGAAACTCAAAAACGAAGAAGAGTGAAAGAGGGGGGAAACCCCGCGCGCGCGCCACGATGTTCCTCCAGCGGTACGTGCACGTGGTGCTGGACGCCGTGCTGGGCAGCTACGTGAAGAACATCGACCCGGAGGCGCTCAAGATCAGCGTCTGGAACGGCAAGATCGAGGTGGACGTCGTCGAGCTGCTGCCGGACGCGCTGCCGCTGCCGCCCGAGTTCCGCATCGTCAAGGCCACGCTCCACCAGGTGCGCATCGACCTGCCGTGGTCCAACCTCGCGAACCAGCCCATCCGCGTCGACGTGCAGGATGTGAATCTGCTCATGGAAGTGTGCGACCGCCGCCCGGGCGACTCGGCGGCGGCGGTAGCCGCTCCGGGCTCCGGCGGTGGCGATGCCGCCGCCGCGGCCAAGCGCCGCGCCGAGCGGCTCAAGCGCAAGCGCACGACCATCGACGCGATCGAGAAGGCCACGCAGGCCAGCAAGGGTGCGTCGTCGTCGTCACCTGGCGCGGGCGCGAACAAGGCCATGCCGTGGACGCAGTCGCTGCTCGTCAAACTGCTCGTCAAGGTACTCGACAATGTGCAGCTGAACGTCCAGCACATCCACCTGCGTCTCGAGGACCGAGTGTCGGCGCCCAGCCGCCCATTTGCGGTGGGTGTGACTTTGGAGTCGATGGTCATCAAGTCGGCGGACGCCGGCTGGAACTACACCATGATAGTGCGCGGCGCGCAGACCCCGCGGTCGTCCACGTCGCCCGCTGCGGCGTCGTTTCTGCGCAAGAAGATCGACATCAACAAGTTTGGGCTCTATTGGTCGCTGCCGCTCGCACCCGTGCCACCGGCGGCGCTGGAAGACGCGTTCGCCTTCATGCGCGTCATGCAGATGAACTTTTTTTGGTCGGATGAGGCGGCGGCACGTGCACCTGATGAAGCACGATACCCGAAGCTGTTTGACCCGAGCGACTACGTCATTCAGCCGCTCACGTTATCGCTCAAACTCACTGTGAACGACGGCCGAGCCAAGCTGCCTATTACCCACGCTGAGTTGTGCTCGCGGGTGATGATGCGACTCGGCACGCCCTGGAAAGTTCAAACCATTGGTGCGATCGGCGACGAGGCTTGGCAAGAGTTCGTAAAGGGCATGCCGAAGCTTGCAGGTGGTCGTATGTACACGTTGACGTTCGTGTTCTCGGAGGCGTGGGCGGTCGCGCGTGAGCAAAACGAAGAAGAAGACATGGTCCCGTCCGTAAGTCAGTTCAAGGTGGCTCTGGCGAGTTGTCTCCAGTGGTCACTGGTCGAAGTCGATCGGCTGGAAGCCAGCATCAGCAAATATCGCGATGCGGTCATTCATGTCCTACAGGAGAAAAGCACGTACATTGATGCGAGTGCTAGCGTGGACCACATCAGCGTCGAGATCAAGCGCCAGCAGTACCTGAGTGGTTTGAGCCTTATCTCTTTTCTCGCCGTAAAGAGAAAGCAAGCGCGATATGCGAAGTTTCGTCCGATCGGAGTTCGTGTCGTTGATGACCCTCGGCGATGGTGGACGTACGCAATATCTGCTGTGCTCCTCGACGTGCGGGAACGGCTTGCTCGCGTTGACCCCGAGGAGTTACAGCGTCTGAAGGCGAAGCATGCACGGTTCAAATACTTGTACATTGTCAGCTCGACCACCAGTGCGAATGGTGTCCCTCCTGGATTGGTTTCTTCAGAAGTGGGGCAGCTGTCGAAAGATGCCGCTCGGAAGGAGCTGGAAGACTTGGAAGTTGAGCTGGACATTCAAGAAATGTTGCAGCTGCGAAGAGGTGCGCGTCAGATGATTGTGGAGTATGCCGCGAAGCCAAAATCAGTCCCAACTATCCCACAACCGAAAGAGCCTACTCCTCTCACACCCGAAGCCCCACCGCCAGCCAGCTCACGAATTTGGTCGTCTATGTCGTGGCTGTACGGTGGTGGATCTGGAGCTGAAGCACAAGTATCTGCAAGCGGTGGATCTTTGGTTGAGAGCCACGACTTGGAGTGGAGTGAGCAAGACACAAAACTGTTTTTTGACGCTATCGACTACGACCCGGAGGACGCTGACGATGACGAAGCGGAGACGCCAGAAAGCCTGGCAAGGGCTGGTGAGCACATTTGGTATCGCTGTCAGTTCTCTCTGTTGAAGACGAGTTTGCAGCTTTTGGGTGATGAGAGTGACATTGGGCTGCGCCAGAAGGCATCTCTGCAGTTGGCGGCTGTATCACTGGATAATGTGGATTTCAAGGTCCTTGTTCGACCGGCATCAGTTGAACTGGGAATCAAACTTGGAGATGCCAGTGTGTACGGCCTCAGCCATCCCGTTGACGAGCCTCGCATCGTTGTTCAACGAATGCAAGTTGGGGAGATCGTGATGCATCATCCCAAGTCTATTAGTGACAACATGAGCTGCGTACGACTTCGTCACTGTGAACGAGTACTACCGCTGATCGACGTCAGCATTGAGGTGAAGAACTCCCAGCGGAAGTCAAGTGTTGGGGTTGAAACGCCGTCTGAAAGCACATCAACACCGCAAGGTATAACAGTGTCTGTCGTTGCTCAAGCGATGAAGTGTGATATCGACGTTGAGGCGCTGTTGCACGTTGGTGCTTTTTTTGCCCGACCAAGCAATGTCGATTTGACGGGTTTGAGAGACCGTGCTTGGCGGCAAGCTCAGAATCTTCAGAGGTACAGTGCTGCTCAGGTCCATGCGGCGCTCGCCAGGAGATCCAATGTTGAGCTGCTGGTGGATGTTATATCACCGCTAATCACCGTGAGAGAGTCGCCGGCCCAGGAAATCGCAAATGGTGTGCGCAGTGCTGAAGCCCAGCGTCGCCCAAAATTGGTTGTTTTCTTGGGTCATCTGAGAGCATCGTCGAGAAGAGGAGATGACAGCAGAAACGGCGCCGGCGCCAAGCAAGATGAGTCGGAAGTGTCGCTCTTAGCAAGTGCAAAAACCGAGGATCATCTCTACGATGTGATCGACGTCGGGCTTTCCGCAATCGAAGTTCGCCTGACGGATGATAGCGATGCAACACCCGTCTCCACTCAACTGCTGGAGAAGACAACTGTGCGAATTGGTATTTATGTCAGCATCGCGCCGAATGATCCAACAGTGGCGTTGGTGAAGGTTATTGGAGGTGTGGACTCGGTGCAAGTCAATCTCGACACAATAACGTTTGCTCTTCTCGTGCGGCTATTGAGGTCGATCGGTGACGATTTCAGCCGTGTGCGTTCACTTCGTGAATCAAACGGCGATGTTGATGGTGAGCAAGAATCGTTGAGTGCGCCGGGCGTGTTGCGAGATGCCGCTGAGACCAGCTTGGAAGCTAGTGCAGCGGTTTCGCACGACGAGGAGCATTACTTTTCCGGTATTGAGAGTGACACCAGATTCTACGCACACACATCGGTGGCAAGGAGTGGGCTCAGGAGAAGCACGACGGTTCTGCCATCGTCTCCTGTTGGTGATGCGCTCTACGGTGTTTTTTCGCGAGTGCGGGACTCAGACCGATCCAGCAACGTGGAAAAAGAGGTCACCGATAGTGATCTTCTCAAACTCTGGCGCCGCATCCTATTGCTCGTTCGCTTTCAGATTCATGAGGTTGCCATCACCCTCAACCTCGCAACTGACTCGTCGACGAAGGAGTTGTGCTCAAAGGCTGTCCGTGTGTGCATGTCGACGATTCAAACGGAGCTTGACGTTCGCACATACGACAAGCTGCTCCGATTTGCGGTTGGTTCATTTGCCGTGGAAGAACGCCGAGAACGACAAAACAGCCGATTTCTGATTGCGTCCGGCGACTTGATCGACAGCAGCGGTATCAACAACGACTCTCGCAAGCGAGGCCAACTGATTCAATTGGCGATATCAAGTGTGGACCCGCAAGCGCCGAAGCCGAAGGATACGGCGCTGTGGGGCCAGCTTCGTGCTAGTCATGGTACAGGAGATGGCCCATCTGTGAATCACGCCGACGGTGTATGGCAAGATCCACTCGTGACCTGGCTATCAGTCGATGCGCAACTCCGCACACTGGTCCTGAACCTTCATCAGGATGCGTTCACCGATCTCTTTTTGTTCTTCTACCAGACTCCTCGCGAGTCGAAAGTTGAATCATCGCCATCAGCTCCCGGCAAGCGTTCAACGCCTGTTCAAACTGGAAACGGTAGCGGCCGGCCGCCACTAGTGAGAAAGATGGCGAAAGCTCCCGGTGAAAATGAGCCATCAGCACCTTCATCCGGTCAGACTCGACGTCCACCTGTTCTACGGCGAGGGCTGACATCAACGATCAGCACGTGGGTAACAACATCACTCGTGGAAAGAATGTCTGTGCGGCGCCTACCGGTCGAAGTCGTGTCCACTCCACCTTCTTTGTCCAGTACGCCGACTGTTCCGTGTTTACCAGCAACTATGCAGCTTCGCTTGCACGTTCGCGGTCTCTCTGTCGTGCTTCACCAGGCGCCTATCAATGAGGCAGACTCGGTCTTTATTCGACTGGAGGCGAAAGACTTCAATTGTTGTATTCATCGGTTCCCTGAGTACATGAGCGCGTATGCCCATCTCGTCTCGATGCGGATAAGTGATGAGACTGTGCCCGACCCATCACTTCGAGAAATCCTTGGCTCAGAGAATCGAGAAGGATCTCGTCGTGCCCATCGGTCCTCAAGCGAGGAGACTTCAGCTGCTCACATTCCTTCTGTTGAAGACATCCTTCGAGCCGTTGACGAAGTGCCAGCAATCTTCTCATGCGCTGCCC
The DNA here is from genome assembly GCA_023336295.1 of Pythium folliculosum. NCBI lineage: Eukaryota > Oomycota > Peronosporomycetes > Pythiales > Pythiaceae > Pythium > Pythium folliculosum. Next base: position 4,959 of record JAADWV010000365.1, read on the forward strand.
AGCTGTATGGTGCTGATCGAATTCAAGAGCAATGGCATCCCGGTTACGCCAACCGGTTTACCGTGCGACTCAACTCTCCTCGCATTCGTGTACTCTATCGTTTCCTGGACGACCTCCGTTTGTACTTCGTGGATGGAGTGCTTCTGCAGACTGTGATGGCGACGCTATTTCCACATCGAGTCCAAATCGCGTGGGATCCTGAGTTCATTGTCTCATCTTTGTCAAGCCAGCATGCAAGTTCAGCGGCATATGGATCGTCCCCACGGACGCCTTTCACGCAGTTGAATGCCACGGCTGACGTCGTGTCGATGTTCCCTCTGCTGGATGTTCGTCTCGTGGATGCGAAGCTTCACATTCCTGTCCACCGTACGTCGACAGAAGCTCTGGTGGTTCGCTTCGATTCGTTCCATTTGAGCAACGAGTACTTACTCGACATGTTCCGCAACATGTCGAATCGCGTGATGGGAAAAGTTCTTCTCAACTCGTCGCTATGCCAGCTCAAAATCGATCTCAACGCGCTACGGGTTGTGTCCGTGATTCTCGTTGACGCTCCGTTTGGGCACCAGACATTCCATCAAACGAGTGGGCAGTCTGGTCGGCCTGAGTTGCTGACGCAAAGTCTTCTTGGCTCAACCTCCATGACAGTATCTGCCGACTTCTCAAGTGGTAATGCAACAACAATCGGTGTCGAGCTCACCCCCGTCCGCCTCGTGTGTAACAGAGAGCAATACGCCTTCTTGTTGCGTCTTCCGATCCAAAACTTTGGAGAAGTGCGACGACGAGGAAAAGGCGCTCAGTCAGTGGACACTTCGGCACCAGATGTGATCTTATCGACTCCAAGCATGGATGCAGAGATTGCTGAAGACGAAGAGCGTGAGGTCGTTGTCACAGTGAAAGTGCCAGAATTTGCCATGGAGATCCTTCACGGCCAGGAAGGATATCAACCATCGACAAGCGGTGACATTTCAATGGCAGAGACCGAGAAACGAGCTGAAGGCTCGATTTGCTTGATTGACGTGACTACTTTCAGCTCATCTTTACATTACGGACTCACCAGCCGTTCACTTCGTGTTTCGGCCGAGATGCAAGGCATGCGTATTCGAGACACACGCCATGACTCGCAAATATCGCCATCTTATCGCGACGTGATCGTCTTTACTCCCCCAAGCGTTTCAGGTGTGCCGACCCCTTCAATCTCCATTAGAGTACTCCATGGTGTTCTGGACGCTTCTGAACAGCAAGAAAGAGCGCTTGAGTGCTCTTTCGCGTCGCCACATCGGCGTCGGCGGCCTCAGACAGGCAGTCAAGATTCCACTTCAAAAGGTGGTAGAAGTCTGAGGAAGATGAGCTCGTCCTTCTTTGGCTCAGATACCTTGGTTGGACTGCATCCACCTCGCCGTGCGTCGTCGCTGTCGTCAGCGCACTCGTTTGGCTTCAGCAAGTCGGTAGACTCGGATGGAACCAGCGACTACGCCGATGCGAACGAAAGCACTCCAAAGGGGAGCACGCGAGAATCCCGAACTGAAAATTCTTCGATTCGAACGGATATTATTGTGGATGTCGAAGGATTTCGGATTATCCCATCCAACATCCACTACGACGTTATGCGATTTTTGGAGAGTCCGGGGCGGGGGACGTGGGACTCGGAAAGTCTTTCGACCGAGAGCAACGGAGTGGACGATGATGTCGATGTCGATGGTAACCCAGCCGATCAATCAGAGACCAATGGCTCGCGCGAAGATGGTACATCAATGCATACTACGGAGATCAAGCAGCCTCAACACTACGTGGTCGTCTCACTGACGTTGGGCAAATCGGCTGTGCTCCTTGTCGAAGACCCCAGCAAACAAATATCTCGCGCTGTAATGTTCTCGTGGGAGGCATCCGTTATGGTGGAGTTCTTGCGTCGTCCGGCGGTCATCGATAACTCAAGCTCGAATCATCGGTTGCAGATTCGGGTGGATCTTGCAAATATTCAGGCAACGTCGCGTTTGTCACAAGAAAACATGTGGGCCCGCGGTTCCGATGCACGCATTGGGGCCCCTGCCGGAGCAGGTTCAAGCACGAGTGACATCGCCGGGGATTTCCTGAAACCGTGTGACCTCGAATGCCGTCTTGACGTTGATTTTGCGAGCGGGTTCGTGCGTCTGAAGACTGCGTTTGATCGAGTTCTGGAGTTGCGGTTTGGCTACTTGGATGTTTGCTCGCTGCGCTCTGCAATCGAGCGGATTATCGCTTACCCGACCGTCTCAAGTGACTCCGCTCCTGCATCATCATCTGCAGCACTTGGGCGACGCTTCTCCGTCGGATCGTCCATTGGCTCTTCATCTAGCGCCCTAGTTCCAGAGGCAGATGGTATGACAATGACGTCAGTGGCGGCGTTATCCGAGTATGGTGACACCCAAACTAGCAACCATCGCCGTCGACGCCGCGACCGGAACAGTGAGCCGACGCTGCAATATGGTGTGACATTCGTCTATTTGGTGTCAGCAACATTCCGTGGCCCGCTCAATGTTCGCCCAGCGATCGGTCTGTACAGCTCGCCGTGGAGAAAACGATACCTTGTGCTGCCATATACCGCACAGGAGCGTCAGAGCGTCGAGCCCACACTCTTCCGAATCGTCCCAGCAGCAGGAAGTCGCCGCAGCAATGGCGACCCCGTTCGATTTGGCGACCGCATTGCGTTGGAAACAGTTCAGACGGGCACAGACGAGACAAAGTCCAGCAAGAACGGCGGTGATGGTGATGCTCAAGAGAACACCCAGGATGATCTGAACAGGGAAGTGAAGACGGTCTCAATTTGCAAGTACGATCAACTTGGCGCGTCAGGATACTTGGGCCCCGATGGTGGTGCAGGTATCTTTGAAACGCGCATCTGGAAGTACGGCACGAGTGCCTTCAACTCCGATCGAGGACCGATTCGCCACAAAGACGCCATCGTGCTGGAAGAACTGACCATTTACCGAGCATTCAGCAAAGGACGGTCTCTGTATGGCACCAACAGACTCGTGAGTGCGCAATTTGATCTCATGGACAATGGGGACAACGCCCGCATGGGAAGCGAAGGTGGTGGATACCTAATGTTCAACGGAGTCGGTGATGCTCCGATCCCTGTTGTGGTGTCGGTGAAGTCGGCAGCAAGTGCACCGATGGATGTGGAGACACCTCCCCAATCGAAGGCGAAGAAGAACGGGGAGCCGACTTCCACACGATCGCAGCAGCCTACAGCTCCGACATCCACGGGGATTGCCCTATGGCAGAAACTCAAGGTGTTCCAGTTCAATCTACCCGGTGTCAACGCGACGGTGGTGAATGACTTCCACAACATGTTGCTGCCGCTATTGCATCTGCGTGTCGTGCAGCTCACACTGGATTTGAGAGGCTCGTTCGATTCGCGTTTGACTGCAATGGCTGGTCTCCAACTCGGTATCCAGAACTACAATTCCCAGCTGGCTGTATGGGAACCTCTTGTCGAAGATTTCGACGTCAACTTCGCGATCCATCTGAAGGGAGGAGCGATTTGTGATTTCTGTATGTCCGACCGGAAACAAATATCGGTCGCCGGAACAAAGCTTCGGTGCGAAGGAATTCCAAACTGCTTGTTTGGTGCGACGAAGACCGTCGCATTTGCACCTGCGGCTGCCCGCGCTGCTGAAACCAAGCACTTCATCTATCAAGAGCTACTGAACCACCATGGTGAAGCAACGACGTCGGGAAATCATGATGACGATGCCAAGCTTGTACCAACATGCCTGCTGGTGATCAAGAAGGGTATTAACGTGAATGTGTCGCGCACGGGTGTGAATGTTCTTCTCCAGTTTGTGGACCTTGTCAGTCGAGCCGCATCTAACGCCGAGCAAGACGCGTGGAGGTCACGTCTTGGTGCTTTTGTTTACGTCGACAACCAATCAGGTATTCCATTCATGGTTGCTGCCCATCCTTCGACATCTCCACCTGTATCATCTTCGTCTACCAATTCGGACAATTTTGGAGCAGATCTGAATTCACAGCAGTCATCCGTGGATGAAAGTGGCGACGAGTTGGTGAAGCTGCCGACGATGTCCGTGGGAAGCGAGGAGGGTTTACTTGGCGTTGGGTCCGGCGGAATTGCCGGTGGCATCGGCACGTCGACGCTCGAGCCCACGTCTTGGATCGACAATAAGCAGCTCACAGCGGTGATGAAGGACATGATGGCGTCTTCAACGACCTGGTTGGCAGTCGGCGATGGACAGCGCGTGGCGACCAATATTGTTGCCCATGAGGCACCTGCTGGAAGTGTCGCATCTCCATTGCGACGCCTGTTGTGGTTGCGACCGAAGTCCTCGTCCTCTTCGTCCAAGCCCATTCCGGTGCCCATTGGATACTCCAATCGAAGCTACGTCCACCTCGAGAGTCGATCGGGTTTCAAGGACCCGTGGCACGGAGAGAGCATCATCTGTGAGACGGTCGCTGAGCAAGGGACGCTTGTGATGCGCCTCCGCGGCAAGGTCCAGCTCATCAACCACCTCTCGTTCCCCGTGGAGGTCGTGTACAATGACCAGCGAAGAGAGGTATTGCCCGCGGACGGTCGCTCGCCACACTTCGTGCCTATTCAGTACCTGGATGGTGGAAACATGACGCTGTGCCCGAATCTGGAGAGTGGACAGCTGCAGCGTTCTACTCACCTCTCGATCGCAGCGCTCTTGAGAGCTCCAGTTGTGACGACGAAGAAATCTGTGAAAACGACTCCATCTGGTGCACTCGAGATTCGGAAGGTCTTGACCTTCTACTGGGATGTGCATCCCGACGAGCACGACGGGCATGCTCTGCTTGACGAAGACAGCGTTGACTTCGGTGTCTCTCGCCCACCGTTCCAGTTGATACTGACAGCTTCGAGGAAGTCAGAAAAGCACGAGGCAGTCATCACTATTTCACCACCAATCCGGCTTGAGAACTTGGTTCCTTTCGCGCTCACCTATCGAACCGTTTGCACAGTACGTTGTCCATCCTTGCATGGGACAGTGGGAATCGTTTTCTGATCTTTCATGTTTGCTGCTAGAAATCTGAACGAGACTTGTCGTGGGTCAAAGACAACGCCGCGTCTTTCTCCGGTACCAGCGGCACTGTTGCCTCAGGCCACGCGGCGCAAATATGCGAGCTCGAAATTTTCAACGATCGTTCTAGTGGTGGGTACGAACCGATTCAGGTGCCTGCGGCGGTCGCTTTGAGCATCGCAATCCCAGGAATTGGCTACCAAACGTTCTCCGCTTGGAACGACTCGTCATTCATCTACGGAAGCGATCACGTGTGCTCAAGAATTGAACTCACGAAGACGATCGATCCGGAGGCACCTAACGCTACTGTGAAAGATTTGTGCCCACTGCAGCTTCGAGTGGAGATTGTGACGACGGAGAGACTCGGTACTGTCACGCTAAATCGGCTCGCACCCTCCGTTTGTCGCATTTATGCTGAGTATTGGTTGATCGACCGGACGTGCTTGTCGATTGTCATGCGCACCCCCGATGGTCGACGCGTGGAGCCTTGGATGAGTGGGGCCGATCCCGCTGTGGATGGTCATAAGCAACATGCACCAGTCGCGCTGTTTTCGAGCCAAAAAGCTGCGCCTATCAACCAAAGAATCAAGATCGGCGTGCGATCAGGTGTCACTGGCGGCTCGGATGTCGAGTCTCACGCGTTTGATATCAGTACTGTCGGCATGCGAGGACAAATCACGCTCCGCGCTACGGACCGCCCTAAAGGTGGTCTTGGGCTTCCATCTCTTCGATTGAGTGAATTATCGGCAACTCCGCCAACGGCTTTGAAGAAGCAGTTCGATATTGGCGTGATGATCGAGCAGGGTCCGTCTATCTTCTCGAGGACAACAGTTGTCTCGTTTGTTCCACGGTATTATTTTATCAACACATCCGACCGCTTCCAGATAATGATCAAGCAAGAGCAAGACGCTGATACTAATGCCGTCTCGCTGCCTCCGCGTCAAGGATGCTTTTTCCACTGGAACGACTCGCGACTGCGCAATCGAGTTCAGATACGATTCGTGTGCATGGAAAGAGAATGCAACGGTGGAATCGACTTCGATGAGGAAGAGAAAACGGATGAAGAAGAGCAGTCTCCGTTGCATCAACCGCACGGCACGTCAGAATGGAGTTTGCCGTTCGAGGTGACATCAGTCGGTAATTTCGTCGTGCGCCTGCATCGTGCTCTTTCACGCGCTCCGTCGTTCTTCGGCGCATCCTGCTTCGCCAGCGATGAACCTCATCCCAACGACTCGGCATCATCCTCGCCTTACGTCGGCCAGTGTGAGGTTATGACGGGCATGAGTCTCCATGTGGGAGTCGAACTTCATGATCCTGCATTTGTTGTGCGATTCCATGAAGGGCGAAACAGCGTATCAGCATCTGGCGATCCTGGTATGGATGGTGGTGGTGCTATTGATGCCGCTCAAGTGAAGGATTTCGTCTCGTACAAGCTCAAGAACGAATGCACCGCGCTCGAGTTGTTTGTGTGGCAGAAGATCCCAGCGGATGCAAGTGAGGGTTCTGGAGGTTCTACGTTTTCCTTTGAAGGAGGTGACCGGGTGTTCCCGTTCCAGACCATCGATTTCGTCCCCTTCTCGGCTTCAACAGCACCTATATTGCATGTGCAGCTTCAAACGGTTCTTGAGTCGGCTTCGTCGCTGCATAACAACAACGACGAGGATGAAGAAGACGGTGATGATGCGACCATTTCAGGCGGTGCCCACATAGCTGGAGTCGCACCACCTCGTATCGTAAGCTCCTTCGAGGTAGCATTGGATAAGCTTCACAGTCTACCAGTTATCGAGGTCCACGACGGGAAGACGACGAAAAGATTATGGGTCGAAGTGGTGCTTGAAGACGCGACTAAAACGCTGCGCGTGACAGATGTGTTGCCTGGCGCGTCCGGCGAGCACAGGCGTCGGCGACGCACTGCACTTTTGCGCAGTTGGAAGCGATACAATGCGAGTGTGCTCTGGTACTCAAGGCTGCTCTTCGATAGCCACAACAAGGTGATCCTTCCAAACAATGACCAGTCGGCACCTAGTTCGGCAAGCGGGGAGAATACGAAGCAGAGGAAGCAAGTGCGATTCGTGAGCGATGAAAGTGATAGCAAGAATGGCGACACCGACGGAAATGATGCAAGTGCTACCTCTGAAGCAAACGTGGAGGTTAGCAAGATCGCAAAGCCTTCTCTCGTCGTGGCCATGCGAATCGTGGATGCACTTCACTTGGAGGATTTATACCCACCCGAAACGAACTCATCCGGTGTGACACCGTTCTTACGCGCGAAAATGCGAGGCAACGAGAAAGATAGCAGTGTTGTGTCTCGCACGCTTCGCACGCAATCGGTGCGTGCAGTGTTTCCTAGGTGGGTGCCAGCCAAGTATGCTCGTCGCAAGAGCAGCCGAAGCGAGTCAGACTCGGAGATTTTGCTGCAACGATTCTCCCTAGAAGCTACCGAGGAATCGGATAGCGCGTGTGCTGAGTTGGAAGTGCGTGAAGGGAACAAGTTGCTGATCTTCGGGTCATCACTGTTGGGCCGAGCAACGATTCCGCTGGGTAAAATCTTGGCGGCGGCACGAGAAGGAGAGCAGAATGATCTCTTGCATCAACCGCTGCGAGTACATGAACTGCTGATTCCCCTTGAGTTAGCAAGCGCGGCGATGCCAGCGTCTGATATTCGGTCCATGGTTCGAGTCCAGTTGGCTGTGAGAGTGTGCGATGATCCTCAGTTGTCCGCGATCTCTCTGGAAGAGGCGATTCGTAACTTTTCCGTGGAAGCCCAGCTGGATCGGTTAGTGCAATGCAAGTCCCAACTTAAGGTGCTGCTTGAGCGCGAATCCGTCGATCTATCGCTCAGCGAGGGTGCAACACCACGTCCGACGTCTCCAATGACGACTCCTCCTGGATCGCAAACTCGACAACAGACACCGACAGTGACGGCGCCAGCCGAGCGACTTCCGTCGCGTGAAGAATTCAAGAACAGCTTTCGTGGGTCGACGGCGCCATCAATCACGACCGACGACTCCGGGAGCGACACCGGGAACGATATTTTGTACGACGAGCGGGTGCTTAGCGTTGTCGTCATGGGCGTGACCAACCTACAGATGTGTGGCGAAGGCGATGAGAGCGGAATGGAGAGAACAAATCCAGGCTCTGTCAAGATGGCAACTGGCGACCAGAAAGTGTACTGCACTGTCAACTACAAAGAGTCAACGCGCGCGGCTGCGTCATCACTTGTAAAGAAGATTCCTGATGCTGTTTCTCCTCCTCCATCGGAAGAGAAACGCCAACGGCGATTCGTTCGTACGCATCGTTTCACGAAAGGGCAAACGCTGGGCTTGGATCTCATTTACCACAGCGGGCGAGTCGTTGTCCAGGGCGTTGCATGCAATGGTCCATGCGGAAAACTGCTGCAGGATGGTGAGATTCGTATTGGAGATACGATCGTTGCCGTGAACGACAGATCTATTGTGAACCTCCACCGTGACTCGTGCTTCCGAACGATCGCACAAGCATGTTCCGTGGCCGGAAGAGAGCAACAAGCGACGTTTTCGCTATCGTTCTTACATCAAGCGCCTTCGTCTTTCGGCCACGTTTCGTCGTCTGGCCACTCCCATGACGAATCCGATGTGCCGATTCCTCGCTACGAAGCCGAGTGGAATAGAAGAGTGGAGTTCGTCGACTCCAACCGGGACCCAGTGCTCGCTGCCCGTGGTAACGCTGACGGGGAGAAGAAGAACAAGGTGCTTGTTCGTGTGTACCGACGAAATGAGTTGTCGGACCACGGGCTCACCGCAGCGCAAGAGTCGAGTGTTGTTCCGTTCCTGTACTTTTTCGGCGATGAAGATACAATGGATCACTTGGATCACAGCAAGGAGGATACTCGCTTCGACACGCTTCTAGGTGAGGCGTGGGTGCCAGTGCCCTCGATTTCTTCCTCACTTAGTGGAACTGAAATGCTGATGGTCGAGGAGGATCAAGAACCGACTGTCACGGAGTGTCTATGTGCCCTGTACGCTCCGACGACACGAGGAAGCAGACCCGCGATGAACGAGCAGCAGTTCGTTTCGACAGCTCGTCCAATGGTGGGCCAAGTTCGCCTCGCTCTCAAGTGGGAGCACCGCAACTCGCTCGCTCAGCTGCGGCATCAACAGCAGCTGCGTGCTTACATGCAACTCGAGGTGCAGGGCGTGTTTATCTCAATCGTCGACGACGGCGCAGGAGGCACGCAGCGTCGCACTCCGCGCGAAGTACTGTCTATTTCGTTATCGGCCAAGCATGCAGACACGGGCATTCAAGTGAGCTATGGACTCGTGACAGATGGAAGACATGTCGTGAACACGCGTGTTGGCCACATGCAAGTCGACAACCAGCTTCTCGATACGAACTACCCGGTGATGGTCTTCCCGATCCGCCTAGATGACACTGTCCAACAGGAGCAGTCCGCGACAACGTCCACTTCACCGTCGAATGGAGGTCCAGCAGCTGCGAGTGCCATCCCGGATGCAGCAAGGAAGGCAAACATGGATGCTGGGGCGTTGCGCACGGACCGGATCCTCCTCCCGACATTCCAATTGATGGGAGTGTTTTCAAAGCGGCGGACACTGGTGCAGTTTGAGTACATTTTCGTCCAACTGCAAGAACTGGATGTGAAGCTAGAAGACGCAGTTCTTGTCGCGACTGCGCAAGCTCTGAGTGGCATCAACTGGGGGCTACTTGGGTACGGGCAGGGCGCCGCGGACAGGGCAGGAAAGGAGAACAGCGATGCAGCCATTGGTGATGCAGCGCTCAGTCTTGTTGACGCGCGATGGCCGTTCCCGAACACACCAGAGTTCCCGCTCTCAATGATGAATGTGGAGCACCGCGGAGGCAACACAAAGGTGTTGCTGCGCTGGTTGTTGTTCTGCCCGATCAAGATGAACGTGACTTTCACAAGCACCACGGACCGTGCGAATCTGCTGTCGTTGCTGTCTCCGGAGATGTCGACAGTGCTCCGTACGATGATTAGCGCGGCCGCCGCGCTTGTTTCGAACCTAGACAACGCCGCGATCAAGGTGCCCGAGTTTTACGTCGAGAACCTTCTGGAGACGACGCACACGCTGGCATTCTACACTGTCCAGCACTACGTGCATCATGGACTGCGCAGTTGGTACCGTATCGTCGGCTCGGTCGATTTTTTGGGCAACCCGATCGGTCTTGTCAGTGCACTAGGGGCTGGCGTCAAGGACTTCTTCTACACGCCGGCGCAGATGCTGCTTGAGGACGAAGACGGACTGCGTATCGAGAACTTGCGCACCGGCATGACGAAGGGTTCCAAGAGTCTCTTCCGCAATACGGCTGTCGGTATTTTCCATACGACCGGAAAGATCACGGAGACGCTGGGCAAGGGGATCGCGCTGCTGGCGATGGACGACGAGTACAACGTCGAGCGCCAGCGACAAACGACTCGCCAGAACAAGAAAATCAACGACCTCGGCGGTGCGATCGCTGAAGGTGGAAAGGGATTCGTGGGTGGTGTCTGGGATGGTGTGAAGGGTGTCGTCGCGGCTCCCGTGCGCGGAGCGGAGCGAGATGGTGCTGGTGGATTCGTCATCGGCATCGGCCAAGGTGTGGCTGGTCTGTTCGTCAAGCCAGCAGCAGGCTTCCTGGACATGCTCACGAGCTTGTCGCGTGGCGCCAAATCAAGTGCGGAGGCGATTGACGGGGGCTACGAGCACGGCTACATGACCGCGACACGTGTGCGTCTGCCACGTCGTATATGGTGCGTTGTGGGTTTGTCGTGACTTCGACTGGACGAAAATTACTAACGGTTGCTTGCTCGTTGGGGAATGCAGTGCGGATGGCGTCTTGGTGTCCTTCTCGGAGCGAGAAGCTCGTGGGTGCGCGATTCTCGCACTTACGTCGCTCGATTTGACGGATGAGTACGTTTGGTTGGCTTTCCCGGCGTGGTCTCCTCGCTGAGTCTGCGATACACGCGAAACGCTCGTATGTCTAACACGTTCCCCCTCTTGATGTCACAGCTACGTATACCATCTCGATTACGGCCTCGAGGCCCAGCGAGGGCTCCTGCTGCTCACCGACAAGCGGATCATTTGTCTCAGCACGAAGAGCGGCCAAAAGTTGTGGGAAGTGGCGCTGGACTCGTCGCTGCAGGTCGAGACGACGGGGGGGACGCTCAACATCGGCCAGTCGAAGACGTCGAACCGCGTGTACAAGATCGAGTGTGAGGATGAGACGGCCGCGTCCAACTTTAAGCTCGCCGTGTCCTCGGCTCGCCTCGACCTCAGCGCCACGCGGTATCTCCTGCTCAACCTCGAGCAGAAGCAGGACGAGGCGCGCCAGCACGCGGTGCTGGGCGTCGTGGCCAGCGGCGACACCGCGAACGGCTACGGCGAGGACGGGCGCGTGGATCTGAGCTTGCTCATGGGCAACCTGCAGGACACGATGGTCACGGGGCTGACCGAGGAGGAGCTGCGGACGCAGCCGCTGCGGTCGGTGCAGGTGGAGCTGTGCCATCTCGAGAACACGGACGCGGCCGCAAGCGTGCCGCACCGCGCGATCGACCGCGTACTCTCGTTCAGCGTCTTCCAGATCCTCGTGTACGGCGGGCCGTACCAGTGGACGGTCTACCGGCGCTTCAGCGAATTCCGCGCGCTCGCGGCCGCGCTCGAGAAGACGGGCCAGAGCGCGGACGCGCTGCCGCCGCTGCCGGGCCGCACGTTCCTGCCCAGCACGCGCGGCGCCGTGGCCACGCACCGTCAGGAGGCGCTGAGCCTGTACCTCCAGGCCGCAATTATGCACTCGTCCATCAGCGGCAGCCAGGCCATGCTCGAGTTCCTCACGCGCAGCGCCCACGAGATCCGCGTGAGCCTGCCGCCGCTGTCCCCGACGGCCGCGCTGGGCATGGGCCTGGGCCTCGGCCACGGTGGAGGAGGAGCAGGAGGAGGAGGTGGAGGAGGAGCCAACGCCAAGGGAGGAGGCGGAGGCGGAGCGAGCGGAGGCCCCGGCGGCGCGGTCGGGGCCGCGAGCATGAGCAGCATTTTGAGGACGCCGTGATCAGCGGACTACATGCTTAGGTGGTGGATATGTTGGTAGATGATGTGAATCGTTGGGAGATGTGCATTTTTTCTGTTCTGTTCGGTTGGCTTTGGATCGTTGGCGTGGTTGTTGTTGGTCGTTGGGTGGCGGAACCACCAACGCAAGCTGAGGCGGTTGTTGTTGGACGAGTCGGGGCGTACCCAGCGCCGGATGGGTTGGCCGTGGGTGTCCTCTGATTGGGCACTGGAGATGTCCGCTGGGTGTGTGTCTCGGAACCATGTTGCGTCGGGTCAGCATCGTTGGATCGTGCTTTTTTAGGTCTGTTCCGTGAGGCTCGCTTTGTGTGTCTCCCACCGGAGTCGATCAAATTTGTGTTGGTCCCGCCCGCACCCACCGGAGATCTGTGTGGTCTAAAGAGTGACGACAAGAGAGTGCAAAGACGCTAGAGAGAGCACCGCGATAGAGAGAGAGGGCGTGCAGGAGGCTGCGCTGACCATAACTGCGAGTCGCTGGCGTGCGCTGTCAGCGAGTGACTCAGTTCAGGTCCCACCGTGGCCACCGCGCGTGACAGGTTTCTGAAGCGAGAGGGCCCATCATCGCCCCATCGCCCGCTTGTTAGTCCACCCTTCGACCAACAAGTTGGCGATCAGCGCCGTTGGGCCACAAGGGGAAACCATACCAACTCAACTCGTGGGCAATGCCCACCATCTTATTCGCCTTCTCGGGGGATTTGCTGATGAGTGTGTTTGTGAGTACGTCTGGGACACGCTCGCATGTTCGAGTATTCGTATCGTCGGTTCTGCGGGCGCGAACACTCGACTGTCCCGCGGACCTTTTTTCTTTGTTTCCTTTCCGTTGGTTTTTGTGTCCCGGGTGTCTGGTGTTGGCGGCAAGAGCCGGTGAAATGTACTAGATTAGAAACGCCCACACCGGTCTTACCAACGTTGGGCGTTGGCTGGGGCCACTGACGACATCCAACGTGCGCACGCGGCCCTCATCGCCTCGTCGCCGCCCGAGTCGTCGTGGCCACGCCACCATGTCGCCACCCGCCGCCGGCTCTCCGCTCCACGCGGCGCCGCTTCGCTTCTCCTCCTCCTCCTCCTCCTTGTTCTCCTCCTCCTCCTCGTTCTCCGCCGGGCGGAGGAGAAGGCGGACGGAGCTCCTCAGTCGCGGATTTCCCCTCCGTGATCAGTCCATGCGGAGAGAGCTCCTCCCATACCACAGCACCCTTCGACCATGACCATCTCCACGCGCGTACAGGAACAGCTCTTCGAGATGAAGGCCGCGGCGGCGGCCCAGGCCGCGCAGGCCGCCGGCCAGGCGCCCGGCGACGCGGACGCGCTCACGCTCATCCGGCTCGCGCCCACGTCCAGCAAGGAAGGCGGCGTGATCGTGGCCACGTCCAGCACGTCCAAGGTCGTGCGCACGTGGACGCGCGCCGAGCACGAGCGCTTCCTCGCGGGCCTCGAGCTCTACCCGCACGGCCCGTGGAAGCAGATCGCCGACCACGTGGGCACCAAGACCACGCGCCAGACCATGGCGCACGCGCAAAAGTACCGCCAGAAGATCGCGCGCCGCCGCCAGCAAATGGCGCTCCAGCAGCAGCAGCAGCAGCAAGTGCAGCAGCTCCAGCAGCTCCACCAACTGCACCACGCCGCCGCCGCCGTGGCGGTGGCCGTGGACGCCGCCTCCAGCCACAGCAACCAGCAGCAGCACCACGGCGACGTGGCGCAAATCAAACTGGAGCCCAAGCTGGAGCCGGCGGCGGAGGCCGAGGAAGAGGAGGACGACGAGGACGACGACCAGAGCACGACGAGCGAGGAGTCGGCGGCCGCGGCCGTGGAGGCACGCATGGCCGAGGCGCTGTGCGACGGCGGCGGCGACGAGTTCTTCATGACGGAGATCCTGCCGCTGCTCCAGCAGCTGGACCCGGCGCCGCACGCTTCGGCCGCCGCGGGGCCCTTTGGCGTCTCGTTCCTGCCGCTCGCGGCGTCCGACTTTGGCGACAGCGACGGCGACGTGGTCATGGCCGACGCCTTCGACATGCCCAGCCCCGTGCCGCACTTCCCGCCCACGTCCACGTTCTTTTAAAATGGGAAGAACTGTGGCGTGGGGCGGCGTCTAACTTAAAACACCTTGGTCGTCCGTGGGCAGTCGAACCAGCCCCCCTTTTGCATATTCCATACAATAGAGTGCATGTTTTATCTTCTTTTGTTCCTTTTCTTCATGTTGTATTCGCCTCTTTCAACGGTTCCTTGGAACAGTGGATATGTCATTTTCATTTTTATTACGGTTTACTTTTGCTTGTCCATGGCCTCGGCTGTGGCGAGCAGCACGCGCTCGTACGTCGTGCACAAGTGGTCCAGGATCATGCGGTTCGAGAGCTCCACGCGACTAAACTCGTCGTTCTCCACGTGGAGCAGCTCCACCGAGTCCGCATCCGGCGCCGGCAAGGCGTCTAACCCGTCCACAGAATCCAGCGGGACCTGTGGCGGTGCGTCCGCAGTAGCGTCCGGAGAGACCGTGGGCTGGCCCGAGACGCGATGGAGGTACAGGATGCGGCCCGGCGGGAACAGCGGTGCGAGCAGCTCCTCGGGCGCCTGCTGCTGCGGCGTCCCCGTCCCCGCCCCACAAGCCGCGTCCGCTGAAGGCTCCGGCGTCTCCGCCTGGCTCTGGCTGTCCACGCTGGAGGAGTCGGCCGCCTCGGGCACGCGGAACTCGTCCAGCAGCGGCCCGACGGCCGCGAGGCCCAGCGCCGTGTCCTGCGTCTGCTTCACGATCGCCTCGGTGCCGCGCGTGATCTCGCTCTGGATCGCGGCCACGCTCTCTTCGAGCTTGCTGGCCTGCCGGTCGATCGCCGCGTCCACGTCGCTCTTGAGCACGTGCACGCTCGCCGTCACGGTCTCCGATACGTCCTTACTACAAAATAAGATCATAAACAACACTGCGGTGAGACAACGTCACAACACGAGAGCACCTCCGTTGGTAACAACAACGTACATGGTCTCTTTGACCTCGGCTTGGAGCGTCTGCGTCGTCTGGTCGATCACGGTCTTGATGCGCGCGCGCACGAGCTCAAAATCGAGCACCTTCGCGGTGCCGTCCGCACCAGCGGCCGTCTCCCAAGAGGCGCCAGTATCCTTCGGTCCGGCAGTGCTCGTCTCGGCTGCACTCTGCTCGGGCGCCGTGGACGCGAGTAGCACCTTGGACTTGGTCAGGATCGCCTGCAGCTCCTGGCGGCGCGTGATCGCGCCAGCGAGAGACTCGAGCCCGGCCACGGTGGCCTCGACCGACTCCCAGAGCTTCGTGTCGTCGCCGGCGTGCTTCTGGCGCTGCACGACCTGCTTGACGTTCGCGAGCGGCTGGTCCGTCCAGAACGCGGCCTTTGTGAGCTCCAACGACGCCGACACGCGGCGGCCCACAGGCGTCTGGAGCACCTGCGTGAGCGTGTGCTTGGCTTGCGCCTCCTGCGCCTCCTTGAGCCGCTGGAACGCGTCGGAAATCTCCGTCAAGTGGCGGTCGCGCGTCTCGCGCGCGAGCGTCTTGTGCTCCTCGATCTCGTCATCGACTATCTGCCGCAGCGCCGCGCGCCAGTCAAACTGCGCGACCTCGCCCTGCAGCTGCTGCATGCTGTGCTGGTGGAACCGCGGCACGCAGTCGTCGCCGTTCACGACCGTCGTGACAAAGTCCGCGCACGCCGCGGCCAGCGGCTCGGTCACGCACGCGGGCGTCGCGAACGCCACGCACCGCAGCGCCGGGAACGCCGGCCGCAGCTCCATGGCCGCGAGCGCCGACACGCCGGCGCCCAGGCTGTGGCCCGTGAGCACGAGCGCGTACTCCGGGTTTTCGGCCGTGAGCCGCTCGAGGTCGCCGCGCACGTTCTTGACGAGCCAGCGCGCGGCGTGGACGATGCCGCGGTGCGCCTGGCCGTCCGCGAACGGCTCGTTCATGAGGCAAATGTCCGTGCAAAAGTCCAGAATCGACGCCGTGCCGCGCACCGCGAGCACGATCTCGCGCGCGGCGTCGTCCTTCAGCAGCACAAACTTGGGCGCGAGCACGCCGCCGTCGCCCGAGCGCACGACGGTTTCGCGCGGCAGCGCGGCCTCCACGCAAAACTGGTCGGTCGAGTCGGCGTACACGGCGTCGCTGATGCGCACAAAGCGCAGCAGCCGCGCGAGCTCCTCGCGCGAGGGCGGCGCGTGCGTCTCGGGCGGCGCCAGTCGCGGCGGGCGCCGTGGTCCGCGCTTGGCGCGCTCCACCGTGTTGTGCTGCGCGAGCACCGTGAGCCCGAGCAGCCAGTCCGAGGACGTCCAGCTCTGGATCGCGTCGCTCTGGCCGACCATCTGCAAGCTCTCGGCCAGCACGTTGAGCGCCGGCAGCACGTCGGCGGCGAACTCGTCCAGCCCGACGCGCGCCGCGAGCTGCTCGAGCGTCTTGGCGTTGGCGGAGGAGGCGGAGGCGGAGGAGGACGGATCTTCGTCACCGTTGGTGGGCTGGAGCTCCTGGAGCAGCGAGAGCCAACGCGCCTGCACGGGCGCCCAGGCGGCCGCGGCCGCGCGCAAAGCGTAGGGCCGCAGCGACGAGGCC
The DNA here is from genome assembly GCA_023336295.1 of Pythium folliculosum. NCBI lineage: Eukaryota > Oomycota > Peronosporomycetes > Pythiales > Pythiaceae > Pythium > Pythium folliculosum. The sequence continues at coordinate 21,602 of JAADWV010000365.1, forward strand.
GTGGCGCCAGCGGCGTTGGCGAGCGTGTGGTGCATGCGGCGGCGCGGGAACGGTGGAGGCGACGGAGCGGAGAACAGCGCGTTCGCGAATGACGGCGGAGGAGCGTGACGCGCGCGGAGCAGTAAGCGTCTCCGCCGGGCGGAGCCGCTCAGCGGAGCAAGCGCACGCAGTGAACGCATCGTGGAGCGGATCGTGACGGAGGAGGAGGAGGCGGAGGAGGAGGAAGAGCGGAGGGGAGGAAGAAAGAGATTTGATGACACATGCGGACCCCTCCGTCATTTCGCGACAGTTGGTGAGCTGGAAGAGTGATGGTCTATCAGATATGGAGTGATGGCTCCTGGGTTCTAGAAGCGTTTCTAAAAGTGCGAAGTTTCTATCTGAGATAACCCGCAAGGTTTTTTACTTGGCGTAATCTAATTGGATGAAAACGTGCTTGACGAGAGAGAAAAAACAGCAAGCACCTCACTCGTTGCCTCCTCCCCCCTTGCCCCCTCCCCTTTGGGTGTTGATTGTGGGCGCGATGCCCCGGCAAAAAAAAAGAGAAAACGCGTTCTGTTCGGCTTTTTTTGATCCTGTCAGGACGAAGCGTGGAAAGCAGAACCGAAAGTGGCGGCGCGGGTGATAAATAGGCACCCGACTAGCCACACAAGGACAACGGCGCGCGCGGAGCATCAAGTACGCGGATAGACCCAGCGAGCTTGGACACCCACCCTTCTTACACACACACACAACACACACACAACCAGACCGACAGCATGGGCGACCGGGGCGGCGCGACACGCAAGTTCAAAGTGGTCTTGCTCGGCGAGGGTGAGCGTTGATTCGGTTCTTGTTCTCCGCTCTCGATCTCCTCCCGTCGGCGGAGTGAGGACGGGAAGGAGAGGAGAACACCTTTTTGTTCTACGGTGAGATCTAATGTTCAATTATTCGTTCCAGGCCGTGTGGGCAAGACGTCGATCCTGCTGCGGTACATCAAGGGCGAGTACGACGACCGGCAGGTCTCGACGCTCCAGGCGAGCTACCTGGACAAGCGGCTCATGGTGGACAACCGCAAGGTGCAGTTGTCGCTGTGGGACACGGCGGGGCAGGAGCGCTTCCACGCGCTCGGGCCGATCTACTACCGCGACGCGGACGGCGCGCTGCTGGTCTACGACATCACGGACGACGAGTCGTTCCGCAAGGTGCGCACGTGGGTCAAGGAGCTGCGGCGCATCGTGGGCGACGACATTGACATCTCGATCGCCGGCAACAAGAGCGACCTCCAGCGCAGCCGCAAGGTCAGCGAGGAGGACGCCAAAAAGTACGCCGAGAGCGTCGGCGCGACGCACTTTTTGACCTCGGCCAAGCTCAACCGCAGGCTCGAGGACGTGTTTGTGGAGCTCACGAAGCGCATGCTGTCGCGCACGACCGCGACCAAGAAGAAGATCGGACTCATTGCGGATGACGAGCCGCCCATGCCGCCGCCGCCGTCGTCCGCGGCCGCGCGGGCAGCTGAGCGGGAGCGCGGTGGACGCGTGACTACCGGTTCCATGGGCCGCGCCGGCGGTGGCGCTGCGGCACCACACGGCGCTGGTCGGAGTTCCGAATCGCACGCACAGCGCCCGGGTGGCGCCGGGCGCGACGCTTCGTCGCTGTCACAGTCGCAGCCGCCGCCGCGAACGAACCGCCAGGTGGTGATCGACGACGACGTCGACGACCCGCTGAGCGCGCCGTCGCGCATGGTGGACGGGCTGCGGGTGCGTGGCGCGAGCAACCACCAGGCACAACAGGAAGCCACCAAGGCCAAGTCGGGCTGCTGTTGATCAAGGTAGAGCCTAATGTATAGGCCGCGAGGCTGGCGAGGATTACGGACAGAGATGCGAGAGACAATGGCTATGTGGAATGGAAAACTCGATTCATTTTTGTGTGGAGGCCGTCGCGGGGCCCGTTTTCTTTTTTACGTCGGCTCTCTCTGTATCTTTGACCGTGATGCTGATGGTGATACCGCCAGGCGGACACGGATGAGTCACACGCGCTCACGGGAGCTGAGCTGCTCGTGGTGCTCTGGGCTGCTCCGGTGATGCTTCAACACGGCAACGACAAACACTCTGGCGCCGGACTGAACACAGGTCACCACTAATTAGCCTGGTATGGTCTCCTCACTAATTAGGCTGGTCTCATTAGCCCTCTGCCTCGGCGCCGCCAGTCAAAAGCTCCCCATTTGTCTCGAACGCCACCACGCACTAACGTTACTCCATGAGCGACGCGACGATGGACCCGCGCTTCGTGCTGCCAGCGGAGGCGACCGATGGCACTGCCAGGGCTGCTACGGAGGCCACTGCCACGGCTGCCACCGCCAAGCGGTCCGAGACCGCGGCCGAGAAGAAGCGCAAGGCCGCGGCGCTGCTGTCCAAGGAGACGCTCGAGGCGTACCGCGCGCGCGCGGCCAAGCGCGGCGTGGTGTACATCAGCCGCGTGCCGCCGTACATGAAGCCGGAGAAGCTCAAGCACCTGCTGGCGCAGTACGGCGACATCAACCGCATCTACCTCGTGCCCGAGGACAAGCTTCACCAGAAGAAGCGCGTGGCGGCCGGCGGGAACCGCAAGACCAAGTACACCGAGGGCTGGGTCGAGTTCGAGGACAAGAAGGTGGCGCGGCGCGTGGCCGAGATGCTCAACACCAAGCAGATCGGCGGCCGCAAGCGCGACTACTACCACGACGACATGTGGAACCTCAAGTACCTCAAGGGCTTCAAGTGGGACCACCTCACGGAGAAGATCGGTGCGTTGGCTCAGCGCTCTTTGTCTCTTCCGGCCGCTTGTCCTCACGTTTCTCTCTCTCTTGTTTGCAGCGTACGAGCAGCGCATCCGCGAGCAGAAGCTGCGTATGGAGATCTCGCAGGCCAAGAAGCTCAACGACGAGTACCTCGAGCGCGTCGAGCAGTCCAAGCAGTTCGAGAAGATGGGCGAGCGCAAGGCCGCCACGCGCGACGGTGCGAACGCCGACGCCGCCAAGGTGCGCCGCACGTTCCAGCAGAAGGCGCCGGCGAGCAGCAAGGAGAACCAGTCGCTCGCGGACGACAGCGCGCTGCTGGGCAAAGTGTTTGCCCAGAAGAAGCGAAAAACCGCATGAGCTAGACATTAATACATGATCATGGTGTTGTTGTATTGGTTTGTGCATTTTTGTTCATATTCTCATTTTCCAGCAAGCAAGCAAACGGCCTTCCATCGACTCGCTTCGCGCCACATGCTCCTTCTTCTCTTTCCCTCCCTTTACGCATCTTCACAGTCAAAACGCAAGGCGAGCTCGTTCCTCCCAGCTCACAGTTCGTCCTTGGTCTCGCCCTCGGCGGCCGGTGCGAGCACGGGCTCCTCGTTCTCGAGCGGCACGAACACGGTCTGCGACTCACCGTCCTCGGGCTTGCCCACGAACTCGAGCAGCACGCGGTCGCCGTCCTTGACGGTCCACTTGTGGCCCTTGAACGTCGAGTAGAGCGAGCGGCCGTGCGGCTCGATCGTGGTCATCTTGGTGCTGGACCAGTAGAGGTCCACGGCGCGGCCCGACGGGTTCTGGAAGACGACGTTGAACTTGTCGGCGTTCGTGTCGTCGTCGTCGAGCCCGTACCGGCGCTTGTTCCAGACCCAGAGGTTGGCGCCCCACTTGGTGCCGTCGAGCACCGGGCAGCCGCCGTGGAGCGACATGGGGTCGAGCTCGCCGTTGGGCTTTTGGCTGTAGAAGAGCACGGCGTGGGCCTTGCGCGGGTATGCCGCGAGTTTGGTGGAGCACTTGGTGACCATGTCGGCCTCCCAGGACTCGGGCTCGAAGAGCTCGGCGCCGCGCGCCTGGTACTCGCTCACGTCCGGCGGGTGGTTGTACGAGTCCGGAAGCCCCTCGGGCATGTCCGCGAGCGGGAACACGGTCTGCCCGCCGCGCGTGACGTTCGAGAGGTACATGAACACGGTCGCGAAGCGGTTCGAGCCGCCCGCGGCCGGGTCCCAGTTCCACGTGCTGGTCGTGTACTTTTCAAAGTAGTCGGTGTGCGCGATGTACGCCTGCTTCTGCTTGTAGCGCAGCAGCTGGAGCCCGTCGCACATGTCGGGCTGGTACGCGCCGAGCGAGAGCACGTCGAAGACGCGCTTGCGGATCGCGATGGCCGAGTCCGAGACCTGGTCGAACGCGTTCTCGCTCGTGCGGTGCGCCGACTTGCGCTTCTTGCCGTTCTGGTGACCCACGGCCGACTGCTGGAGCTTGTTGGCCTCGTCGTCGATCTCGAGGATGCGCTCGATGAGCCGGTCGGCCTCGTCGTACGAAAAGAAGTTGTGCAGGTGGAACGTGCGCGGCGACTCGGACAGTGACTCGATGATCACGGGCTTGCCCGTCGGGTTGTCCTGCGGCTCCACGTACACGCGGTGGCCCAGCTTCACGAACGGGAACACGAAGAGCAGCCCTGGCGCGACCAGGTAAAGCCGGTCGCCCGATACAATGTCGGCGTAGGACGCGAGCAGCTTGCCGTTGCCGTTGTAGACGCGGTCCGCGAGCGCCGACACGGGCGTGGCGTCCAGCGACTTGACGGTCTCGACCTCGACGAACTGCGACAGGTACTCGGCGAGCTCGGCGCCGCTCTTGGCGTGGAGCAGGTCGGCGCTGAGCTGCATCTGCACGCCGCCCGTGGAGTAGCCGTTCTTGTAGAGCGTGACGCTCTTGGCCGCGTGGAGCTCCGCGAGCGAGCGCGTGGCCACCGTGAGCTGGAACTTCTCGTGGAGCTGGCCCCAGTTGAGGTACACGAGCGCCAGCAGCAGCAGCGCCGTGAGCGAGCCGCCGACCTTGGACGCCTTGCCCATTGTGGTGGTGATAGCGGCGGAGATCGGGGGGATAATTGGGAACTGCGGGGGGAGGGGACGCCTTGGCGCATTTGGGGGAGCGGAGAGCAAGCATCTCACGGGACGCCCCTCAACATCCGCTAACAACCACCCTTTCATTTGATTTTAGTATAAAAATGGAGTAGAGGAAGCGATCCAGGCGGACTCCCCTCAGCATCCTTTAACACCCTTAATTACACTTGATTTTAATATGCATCGACCAGTGGAACATCGTCGGAGCGGCTAAAGGCGTGGGGGAGCAAACGAACGTGTTTCTGTCTCTGCTCTGGGAAAATGAAGCCGGACCAACAAGAGCGGGTGGTGATATCTACTCAGACAGAATCAGATGGTACGACATGGACATTTGGCCAATCAAATTGATCCATATAGAGATTTCTCAGACTCAGATGGGCAGCCCACTTCAACTGCGTGGGGATCACTATGCATTCGTCGCCGCACGGTGGTCATGCACGACGAACATCCACGTTTCCGTCTCTACCGTCGCACGCGAGACGCACGCTATAGGAGACCTTTCGCGCATCCTTATTCTTGTACTAGGCACGTATATTCATCTTCCTCTCGTCACTAGCTACGGCTACTGCAGCGTCTCGCCGCAAGATCCTCTACGCGGTGGGGGGACGGATCACGAGACTTCCACGGCACGGACGCACGCGGCTTACAGCAAGTGGTTCTTGATGAGCTTCTGGTACTTCTGGTAGGCAAAGCCCACGAGGCCCGCGAGCGCGACGAGCAGCATAAAGAACGGCAGGCGCCAGCCCGAGGACGCCACGACCAGCTCGCCCTCGACCTGCGTCGCGATCTTCTGGTGCACGTCGTTCTTGACGGACTCGAGCTTCTCGCCGATCTTGGACTCGACCATGTTGTTCATACGGTCGGTCAGCGCCTGGATCTTGACGTGGTTCTCGCGCTCTTTCTCGCGGAGCTTCTGGACCGTGTTCTGCGTCATCTCCTTGAGCTCCTCGAACCAGTGCTCCGACTCAATGTGGAAGTTCGAGATGAACTTTTGCAGAATCGTGATCTTGCAATTCTGGTCGCACACGGTGCTGTCCATGAGCTTGTCAAAGTCCTTCGAGTAGTTGTGGGTCCAGACCTCCGAGTCGGCGTGGGCCACGGCGTAGTCGTTCATGTCGTCAAACGTCTGGAGCTTCAGGATGTCGTGGTTGTCGGCGAGCGAGCCGGTCGAGGCCGTGATGCCGATGGTCGCGCGGCGCAGCCACTCCTTGGAGAATGGCAGCGTGCCTTCGTAGCACTCGGTCCACTTGCCCTCCGACCGCGGGTCCACCTCGAGCGAGAGCTTCTGGCCCTCGATCTTGACGCGGACGCGCGAGGAGCTGAAGACCGGGTCGAACGCCGCGCTGTTCGAGTGGAAGCGGAACGCGGCGTCGCAGCCCACCTTGGTCTCGTCGTTGAGCACGTCGAGCGTCTTGGTGCCGTCGTTGATCTGCACGGTCACGTCCTTGTGGCCGCCGCGGTGCTCGACGTTGCGGAACGTGTCGAGCACGATGCCGACGCCGTAGAACTTGTCGGTGAAGCCGTGGTTGTCGCCCGGCGCGTGCTGCTTCTCGTGCGTGATCCAGAGCCCGATGCCGTCGCCAAACCACTTTTTGCCCTGCCCGTGGATGCGGTAGGTGAGCACGGCCAGCATCTGGTCGTTGTTCACGCTCTGGCGGCTCCACACGTTGCCGCGCTTGCTCTGGCGGTCGGGCGTGAGCCGGATAAAGTTCTTCTTGACCTCGGCGCTGCCGCCGAACGAAAAGTCCTCCGACACGATGCGCCGGCCGGCGGCGTCCACGACGTCGTACTTGTCGCCGAAGCTCAGCTCCTTGACGGGCGCCGCGGACGCCGCCGCGCACAGCGCCGACAAGCACACCAGCGATGTGGCAAGCGAGAGCATTGTGGGGGAGGAGGGAGGAGGAGGAGGAGGGGGAGCGGAGCGGAGAACGGCGGAGCGGAGATCAAATGCGCGGACGGATTGACCCGGTGATGTGGGCCGACCGACGTGTGCGCCGCCCAAGAAATCGCCACGTGGGGGCGGTCAACCTGAATAGAAGGCCCTCGAACTTAACCGAATGTAGCAAACATCCAGTTCAGGAGGTCCATATGGACGTGTTATCAGTTGGAGTCGGTTCTAGAAGGGAACAAACGCCGGCCTTAGCAGGTACCATGGTTGGAAGGATCCATCGTCCATGCTGGTTCATCGCGACAGCAGCTAGGACGGACGCATGGACGCGAGAGTCGTTCAAGCTCGCTTTTCGTGATAAAAAGGAGGCGGATCGAGATCCATCGGAGTGTAAATGGGGCCCACATCGAAAGCGTCATCGCGTCAATGGCAGCAGCACCACCAAACGCCACCAACGCGTTCTGCGGACTCGGGGTGGTCGGCACCTGAGATCTCAGCGGCACGAAGGCTCACATCCCGGAGGTGAGCTTTTGAAGTGTGACATCCACTCGGCGCCCACGTCCACGCCACCTGAGCCACCACCAGCATCCGAGCATGCGTGAACGAATGTATTGCCTCCATCGAGCGGAGACTCGCGTCGATCCGCTGGCGGGCAAGCCAGTCGCTGCAGCCCGCTTTACCGATCCCGGCTCGCCCTCGACTCCATCGAGCACAAATCAGCGCCAGGCACTGTTGCGAAAGATAGGGAACCACTCGGGACGTACATATCGCGGGTCGGTCGTATCGACCTCCGCCCCTGTGACGGCATGCGAAACCTCTCTATTGACGTCGCTGTCATGACGTTGTGCGCACACGTCAGAGGCGCCAGCGGAGCAGGACGCTTTCCTTGCCGTCGCGCACAGCGCCGTCCCCATTTCCATGTCGCCACCTCATTACGTAGTACGAATGAGAGATCTCTCGTCTCTTCCCAGCCCACCTCACTCCATGCGTTGTCCCCAGTCGGGGAGAGCTCACCCCTCGTTTCATCTGATTGGCTCTCCTTGGATGGCCTGCCGCTCTAGAAGGCAAATCACTGCTCCCCTTCCCAGCTGGGTTCATTTGCCGTCATTCTCCGCTTCTCCTTCTCCCCCTTCTTTTTTAGCTTGGCGACGAGATCCCAAGACGACGACAATGCCCCCGCGTCGCGGGAGAAGCTCCTCTACCTTACGGCGCGCTGGCAGCTCATGGACGTCGGCGCCGCGTGCTCGCGCTTCGACCGCCGCGACCGCGACGACGCGTTCGACCGCGTGCCGCTGGGCGCCGTCTCGCGCCTGCCGCTCGCGCTGCAAGTAGCGTTCCGCCGCAAATTGCTCGCGATCTTCGCGCTCCAGTTGCTGTGCGTGGTGGCCGTGAGCACCGCGTTCCGCTGGGCGCCAGGCGCCAGACGCCTCGGTGACCGCATCGTCGCCGAGTGCAGCGGCGCGATGACGATGCTCGCGGTTAGCAGCGGTGCGGCGCTGGCGCCGGCGCTGCTGTCAGCGCTCGTGGTCGTGCGCCGGCGGTTCCCGCTCAACTGGGTCGTACTACTGCTCTTCACGGCCGCGCAGAGCGGCTCCGCCGTGGCGCTCGGGGCGTTGCTCGACTCGGACGCCGTCGCGCTTAACATCGCGTGCTCGTTTGTTGGGGTCGTTGTCATGTGCTTGCTCAGCGGCGTGCGGCGGCGGCACCTTCACCACGGTCGGCGTTGCGAGGGTGCGGACGAGCCACAGTCGCTCGCAGCTTTAGAAGACCAGGATGCCGCCGACGGCGAGCGCGACGAGATGCTGTCGACGCTGAGCGCGGCGCTGATCGCTTACACGGTCACTGCCGCGCTGTTTCTGATTGCCGGTGGCTGGCGCGCGCTGGTCTCAGACTCTAAGACCCAGCCGGTGGTTGTGTACTCGTTGCTCGGCCAGCTCGCGCTCGCGCTCTGGTTCAGCGTGGACGTGGCGTCCATGTACCGCGCCATGTCGCCGGACGAGTACATGCTGGGCGTAATCAACTTCTACATCGACCTGGTGCTGCTCGCGGTCATCACGGCGGTCGCGGTCGCAGTTGTCGCGCTTACCGTGGCGATGGGCGAAGCGTTCAAGCACAACGCCCCGTCTTGTGACGGCGACTGAAACTGCGGTGGTGTCGACTGCGGCGACTGCGACTGCACGTGCGCCGACACCGATGTCGTGGTAGAGTGCTGCGCCTCCAGCCCGCAGAACGGCGACGTGTGCTGCCTTATCTGCTCGAGCTGCGCGGCCAGCGAAGAGGAGCGCCGCCCGCTCCAGCCCGCGACGTACAACACGGTGGACGCTGTCCCCACCGGACTCGAAGAAGGAGAAGAACGAGGCGAGGAAGACCCCGAGCGGCAGCTCATGCAGCCCGTGCTAAGTGAGACCGTCATGGAGCGTGTCTGAGATATCCGTTTGGGATTATTGTAATAGATCGACGCCATGGAGGTCGGCGACTAGGGAGCGCTCTAGCGCAGCGAAGCGGAGCGGACCCGGCTGAGCGCCTCGCCGCGATCAGGGGCGATCTGTAGGAAAGTAACAGGAATTCAGTGAAAGTAACAGCAACTTCAGCAGTTTTTGGTACGCAACAGCATTTTTTCAACCGAAATTTCAATTCCTGTAAACCCCAGACCGCCAACGTCGGTCTGGGGTTTCAGGCGCCACGGGGAATGCTGGTACTACAAGACACGTAGAGCGAGAGGACCGAGATGAGGAGGACCCCCCAGCGGCAGCTCACGGCGCCGTTGCTAAGTGAGACCGGCATGGCCGCGTCTGAGATATCATATTTGGGATTAGAACGGCGCCGCCGCCGTGTGCACGTGGCGGATCGTGAGCGACACGCGCTTGTCGCTCTCGACGCCGTCGATGCTGTGGAGGTATCTGGTGTACGCTTCGCCCGTGAAGAGCAGCAGGCTGCGGCGCCGCACGGGGAAGCGCACCGAGTCCCCAGCGGCGTTGGCTGCAGCGTGCTTCCTGTGCGGCGCGAACGACACGCTCGCGTCAGCGCCCGTGCTGGCGATGGCCACGAGCGGCAGGTAGCTCGGACCGTCCTCGTGAGGCAGGATGCCCTCGCCCACGCCGTACTCTGTAAGAACAAAAATGCTATTGTCAGTAAAGAGCAACCTCCGTACTGAACGCGCCACCGCACCGTTGATAAGCGTGTGGTTGGGCGCGAGCTCGCGGCGGAAGACGCCGCTCTGGACCAGCGCGTCAGCGATTTGCGCGAGCCAGCGCGGCAGCGGCTCTGGGTGGAACGGCGCCTTGACCTCGCCGCCGTACATCTGCAGACGACGTCGTTTGAGCTGCACCCACGCGGCCGGCGCGGCGCCGTTCACGCGCGCGAGGATCGCGTCCTCTTCCTCCTGCGAGAGCCACTCGGGGACGTAGAACACGCTCTCGATGCCCGGCACGCGGAACCGCTCGAGCTCCAGCGGTGTGCTATATGGTTCAAGCACAGTAAGTCAGATGCGCAGCGAGAGAGATGGAGATTGAAAGCAGTGACGCACCGCGCGCGCCAGCAGCTCAGCGGCGCGTCATCCGTCTCCAAAGGCGCGTCTGAGCGCGCGCTTTCGCTGGCGTCTGCTCGTGACTCTCCACTATCGATTGGCGGAGCTTCCTCGGTCGCTGGGGCCTTCTGCGCGGCGCTTTCGCGCGCGCGGCGCCGCTCTTCCTGGAGCAACTTGCGGAAATCCATGGGCGAAATTGACTTGTGACACGGACATGGGCGAAGCGAGATCTACTATGCATCACCCTAATAGAGCGCCTGTATCCATTCCCGCGCTCGAGTGACGAGCGGAGGTCTTCGCTAAAGATAAAAAGTGATAGAGCGCGTGCTCCGCCAGGGCCTAAGAAGCCGTGCGCGCGGAGCTGCTGCTGTACCTGTTGTCGCTGGGAGAGCGAGGGTTCTGTGGGTTCTGTCGTGTCGTGTGCGTGCGGCGCATGGATCGGACGAGCCCGCGGCTGCTTGTGGTTTCTCCTCGCGCTCGCCATGTACTCGCTCGACGTCGCGCGCTGGCGCGACCGGCAGCAGCAGCAGAACCAGCTCGACACCAAGCGACTGCCGACACGGGAGATGAGACGCAGCTATCCGTCGCTGCGGGATGAGCGCCACGAGGAGACGGCAATGTCGCTGCGCGCCGGCGGCAGTGAAGACGCCGCGCTGCCCGATGTCCACCAGCAGGACGCGCACGCGCAGCGCGACCGACGGCTCAAGAAGCTCTACGGTCGCACACAGTGCGTTTATTGGTGCTCTTGTCCTTGACGCGCATATAGAAGTGGCTGACGAGTGTGATTGTTGACGAAGGAAGGAGATGCACGACGCGTACGTCGAGCGCGTGGGCCAGTGGATGCAGACCGCGCCGGCCAAGCCCTGGGTCAAAGACTACGCCAAGCAGTCGAGCTACTCCAAGGAATACGTGTACGTGATACGCGTTCTCCTCGTACATATACATCTTTCGTGGTCACTCACCTCTTGCTGGCGCGATTATTGTAGACCGCGCGAGCGAACCAAGACCAAGGAGATCGGCGGCCCGGTGCTCAAGACCAATTTGTACTCGCCGCGCGGCGTCTTCAAGGGCGGCGGCGAGTGCGTCAAGTCGCTGATCGACGGCGACCCGAGCACGCCGCAGGAGGAGCGAGAGGAGTACCACGAGGCGATCCGTTTCGTCGAGAAGACGCGCGAGAAGAGCAAAGAGATCCAGCCGCCCATGTCCGTGCCCAAGAACAAGAGCCTCGAGTGCGCGCACTACTTTGTGGAGGACGTGGTCTGCGCGCCGCCGCTCGCGCGACCAACGAGCCGCACGCAGCTGCAGCCGCTCGGCGACGCGCCGCTCGACCACTCCCACGTGGCGCCGCCACCCACGACCGCCCAGTACGTTGCGCACCCGCAGTGGCGGCCGCACAGCCCAGAGCGCTGGATGGGCCACGCGTTCGTGGCCACAGTGGCGTCCACGAACGCCTACACGGCGCAGAACCGCAGTATCACCGGCGCGCACTACGCGCAGAGCGTGCTCACGTCCGAGGCGTTCGTGCCGCCGCACAAGCGGCTGCCGCTGCCCCCCAAGGACGCGGCGCTCAACCCGCGCGACCACGACCGCCGCGCACAGACTGCGGCCGCGACGCTGCGCGACGCGCGGTCGCCGCGCCGCCACGACCGCAAGTACTTTGGCTCCATGTGGACGCAGCCCGGGAGCCCGAGCCGCGCGGCCACCGTGCCCGCCGCGGAGGTGTCCTTACCGCCTTCTTCCTCGCCATCCACACGCAATACCACTCCGGCTAACGCCAATACCAATACCAATGCCGGCCGCACGCTGGCGCTCCAGCTGCGCGAGCGCGCGAGCCAGGGCATCGCGTCGCCGCGGCGGTCGCGCGCCAAGATGACTCAGCGCCACCCGGTCGTCGCGCGGCCGCTCGCTGGCGGCGCAACCGGACCCCCGTAGCTAGTCAACTAAGAAATGGAAAAGACAAAAAAAAAAAAGTATCCATACCACGCGAAAGAGATCTGGTCGAAAGGGGACATGGCATTCATTCAAGGCGGGTTTCGACAAGTGAATGTACACGAAACAGCGTCGTCGTCGTCCTGCACGACGTATGAAGCTTAGTTGAACGAGAGCAGCTCGACGTCGAAGATGAGCGTGGCCTTGGGCGGGATCACCGGCGGGTAGCCGCGCTCGCCGTAGGCGTACTCGTGCGGGAGCGTGAGCTTGGCGCGCTGGCCCTTGCTGAGCTGCGCGACGCCCTCGTCCCAGCCGCGGATTACCTGGCCGGCGCCGAGCTTGAACTCGAACGGGCGGCCGCGGTCGCGGCTCGAGTCGAACTTGCTGCCGTCGAGCAGGGTGCCCGTGTAGTGCACACTCACGGTCTGGCCGGCCTTGGGGAAGTTGACGCCGTCGCCGGCCGTGATGGTCTCGATCTGGAAGCCAGACATATTGAGGGGGAGGAGGAGGGGAGGAGGAGGTGCTTGCGGGGGGGACGGAGAGTCTGGGGCAATGGCGATCCCGATGGGTGTGGCTCCAGGAGCAATTCGCGAAAAAGCGCTTTTTCGACGATAGCGTGTCACATTCGGAATCTTCGGGTTTATAACCGTATGTTACGATGGTAATTTTACGTAAGTTATCACAAGGAAAGAACATGACGTTTGTTGCAGTTTTAGTCCCGACCTGATTTGACCGGTGAGATGGGAAGAAACGGACATGAGGAGGGGGAAAGTCAGGTTCGTGAATATCTCTGCGGTCGGTCGATATTGAATACTGTTATATAAGGGGGTGGGGGGGGGGGGGGGG
>JAADWV010000366.1:0-34613 GCA_023336295.1 Pythium folliculosum
ACGTACACTCAGCGACACTACAGCGTACGGTACATCAGGTACCGGTAGCTGCCAATCTTATGGGATACCTCCGTGGATTGTGGATTTGTGGATCAGGAGCGTTGGAGCTGTGTTGCGGGCCACTCGCGGTTGACTCTATTCCGCTGGACAGGGTCGCATACCGAACATATCTGGCGGGTCTTGGGTTCACTTTGAAGACGTTCGCTCACGGAAGAAGACACAGCAGAGATATTCATTCCAGAAGTAGGTACATGACAACTGCAATGAATACGCATCAACCTGTGACTTTAGCAGGTTTAGAGAATAGTAGCTCAGAGCTTCTAGGCCCTAGAAATTCATGCTCACGGTTGAGAACGAGCCTTCTCGTTTCTCAACCGTGAGCATGAATTTCCAGAACATTTTTGAACAATTCCAACATGAGACGATTCGCAGGGCTATTACCATCCCAATCTTGCCGCGCACGCGACTGCGAAAGCTCACACACCTGGTGTGGAGTGGAATCTCTCGCGAACTGTGCACTTTCATATATCAAACCGTCATGTATTGCCAACGGGGTCTCTCCAACTGGGTTTCTCAATATCGGTCTTTCAAAATTTGTCATATCACGGAAATGATATGTGCATACGACCAACATACGTGTCATACACTCCGCCCAGTTTATGCAGATATACCGTCACGGAAGGAGTCACAGTTCCCTCGTTCGTGAGCACCTCACCACGCACGTAAGTAGAAGAACGTGAACTGTGCTTGGGGTGCTGGTGAAGGGAGGTGGTGGACCGCGGGTCATTTCGCAAACTCCACCACCAGTGCTCGAAGGGAACCATGTCTAACGCACTGGTTGTGTGCCCGGCCCGGGACAAGAGGCGCGAGCGTGAGCGCCGTGCACGTGCACGACGTCTGGTGCGTGTTGATCGTAAACTTCTCTACTGGTTTCTGGGTTCGCTGATCTGACTGGCTGCATTGCACCCAGGCCAACCTCGAGGTCATGCGGCATACGCTCGATTCTCTACAGTACGCAGCGCTGGTGACCAGCACGTTGGGTGATACCGACGCCGTGTGGGACGATTTCATCGACGACAAGACCGTGCGCGTGCGCCACTCGCTACGACTAGCAAAAGAAGCGGCCGACCTCGAGCTCGAGCGGTCGCATCTCGTGCGTCTGCTGGAGGAACACCAGCTCGCTTCTCGCATGCTCGAGGAGCTGGTCAAGCCGCCTACAAAGGATCCGTGGGAGCTCAAAGTTGAGCAGCTTCGTGCTGCCGAGCGCGCGCACTTCGAGCCATGGACGATGGGCGAGTGCCAGGCCGAGATCGCCGCCGCGCTGAAGGAGATCAATGCGTTCACGTGGAGTGAAGACAAAGTGAGCTCCGGCATGAGCTTCCTCGGGTGGCACGAGCAGCGTCGCGTCGACCCCGTGCGTGGTCAGTTCCAAGGCCAGTTCCAGAAGCTCTTCAAAGGATTCGACATCATGGACTACGTGAACGTCGGCTGGGACACCTACACTGACTCCGGGACGTTTCAAGAGGTTATCCTGGGCAACCGACTGCAGTGCTCGTACGAGGTGCTCCAACAACTGGGCCCCAACGCTGTGATCACGCGCAGTGCCCAGCGCTTCCCAATGCACCCCGTGGACGTGTGGGCCATTCACACGTGCTACCTTGTGTTTCGTGTCCGAACGGAGGATGGCTTCTTACTGTGCGCGCGCTCGATCTGCTGCCCGGGTCTCCAGAAGGCGATCGATGGCCCCAACGACGTGTGGGCCTCGAACTTCATGTGGTTCAACTGGGAAGCGCTCCCGGGCGGCGAGCTCGGCTACTCGGTGCGGTGTGGCGGGTCCGTCGCAACGAAAGACGTCAACTACCTGAACCGGTGGATGTTCGAGGGGCTCGGGTGTCTTCTTCGCAGCGAGCGCAAGGCCACGCGTCGGCAACTCATCGCCAGTACGTAAACCAGTTCAATCATGTTTAGCACGAATGGATTGGTTTCGAGTTGGTTGTTGGTTGCTAATTCAAGTAAAGACGCGTATGTGTTGGGAACTTCTCGACGCTAGCGTTAGTGACAGCTCGATGAGATGGGTGAACGTGGTCCACATCGATCGTTTGAGTGCACAGATTCTGAACTGTGATGGTGACAATCCTCTGCGGGCTGGAACACTCGGGGTATAGTTCGCTGCTGCAGCGGCCCTTCACGCATCACACAACTCGATGCCACTGTTGTGGGGTCCCATGAACGTGCGAGGAACCCCACGGCAGCCTAACGGTTGTATTGTGCCTAGATACGTGCGCCTAGTTGCTGCCACGAACTCCCATAGAGAAAATGCCAAGGAAACCCGCAATGGGATCCCGTGTTAAATGGTCTTTTTATGCACGAGATGATATCGAACCAAGACACGACGGCTCATCAAACTCAGTATCCCCGATTCATAGTCCCGTGCTCTCATTCCAGTTGCCGACATGAACGCACGGGAATGGAGCTGTGGGGGTCCCAGAGTACCCAGGAGTTCCCCGACCCACACAGAACTCGCCGGGCACGACCGGCAAGTGGTTCGGTTATGCACCACATCGTACTTCAGTTGATGCCGGCCGTTCAGCCGCACATTCCTCCGTGGGCCTGCTACACTCACACCAGCGTGTGTGGGGCGGCTGTCCGTGACAGCCGATAGCCTATCGTGCCAAAGCCCAAGCGCACCCACCGTCGGGTTTCTGTACGTGCGTGTGCACTGTTTCCAAAGGAACTCGATAGTGAAGATCACATACTAAACCTGGTGTATTTACGATTAGGTGCCATTGAGATGGTATGAACCGACCGCACCAACTCATTGCAACCCCGTAGTGGTGCGGAAAATGGGCGTCTCCTGGCTTCCCGATGATTGCCAGCAGTTCCAACCGGCTAGCCGCTGGGCTCTTGCTGGGTCGAGTCAAGCGAATCGACGCTGAGGTTGGTACTGAAATAGCAACAGCGTGAATGCAACAGTCAGCGCCACGGAGTCTCAGGATCTCAGCCCCACATCGAACTTGTTTTGCGCGTCCGTGGCGATCGATCCCAGCTCACTAAGACGACACTGGAGTCTCGAGTCGAGATCTCTCAGCTAAACCGGGACCGGATACTTCCATCCACACGAGCGAGCGTGGGAGTTCCCGTACAGTTGCAAGCAGATCGCCTTTGAAACGACTCGCTCATGGACGCTCCTCAAGGCAATCTTCACAATCCGATCTCCCGCCATGACGACCAGCCCCCAGCTCAGCCCAGAGGACGTGCAGGAGCTGCTCGCGCGGCTCGATCAGCAGTTGCGCGAGAAGAAACGGGACCACGAGCGCGTCTCCCGCGAGCGCCGCGCCGCTCGCATCGACTCGATGCGCGGCCAGGTACGCGTGCTCGGCCAAGTGGCGCTCACGCTCCCGCTGCTGTCAGACGCCGACGAGATCTGGGACGAGTTCCTCGATCCGGACGCTAAACGGATCCGAGCGTTGCTGCGTCGCCTGTCGCCGGCGGTCCAGGAGGTACAGGCGCTCGTGCAAGAGAAAGAAGAGCTACGACGCCTTCTCCGCGAGCACGAGGAAGCCATCCAGGCGGTCAAGAAGCTACTCGAGCTGGAAGCCCAAGACGGCTGGCTAGATGATGTACGGCGATGGCGGGCGCTGGCACGCGTGACCTTTAAGCCACTGACTGTGGACCAGTGTGTTCGTGAAGTGGAAGCCGCGGTACGCGACATGGAACAAGCCAAGATCGTTGGCGAGACGCTATACCTGGGCACAGCTTTCTCGGCTGGGAAGAGAGCCGCAGTACACGCGCTGCGCCGGCGACGACGCTCGACTTCTTTCTCAAGAAGTCCTTCCAAAGGTGCGATTTCGACCGTATTCTCGATCTGGCCTGGCGAGTGTTCAACGATCCGTCGCTGTTCGCGGGCGTCGTGCTCGGAGGCAAAGCCCGCGCCTCGCTGGACGTGCTCCAACAGGTGTCGCCGACCATGGCCATCGTCCAGTTCCACGAGGGCCACCCGTGGTGTTCCACAGCCTCGCGTTGCTCGCTCGTGTCGAGACGGCCCACGGCGTGACCCAGATCCTACGCGCCATTGACGCACCCGAAGTGCGACAGGTCATGAGCGGGCCGGGCGAGCGCTGGACGACGCCCTCGATTTGGTTGCACTGGCAGATACTGGACGATACCAAGCCCCGGTCCGCCACAGACCTCGTGGCGTCTCTGGGCGGAACCATCAGCGGGGAGGACCCGCGGTACGCGCAGCGCTGGCAGCTCGAGCTCATCGGCGCGCTCGTGCGGGCCGAGGCCGCTATCACGGGCAAGCCACTGGTGGATCTTTCGTCTTCATCCCCTTAGATCTTCAAATTTTCTGAATGCATTGCATCGATTACACACGACCCTCTACTGAGACGAGTTAGATACGGAGTCGATGCACGAGAGGGTGAGACCTTCCTTGGACTCGCGAACCCAAAGAGGCTTCCTGCCCCTCAGGCTCTGCCCGAGGCGCGCATGACCAGCAGTCCCGTGAACGAATTTTCCAACGCCGCGCTGGTTCCCCGAACAGCACGCGACGACAGGCGTCAGCCGCGCGCAGCGGCCAAGCGCGCAAGGGAGCGAGCGTGTCCCGGGAGCGCCACGTCGCGCGTCTCCAGGCCATGCGCGAGCAGCTCCGGGTGCCCAACGACATCGCACTAACGCTGCCGCTTCTCGACGACTTGGACGCGATCTGGGACGACTTTCTGGAGAGTGACGCGCAGCGCGTCCGCGCACTGTTGCGACGCCTCGCTCCTGCCGCCCACGCCGCCTCCGCGCTTCTCCACAAGCGACGACTTGTTGAGGAACGCCAGCTTGCGACTGAGACCATCCACGCTGTGGTCAAGTGGGCCCATGCGGACAGCTGGGCGGACGATGTGCGGAGATGGAAGGCGCTCCCGCGACTGTCGTTCACGCCGTGGCGCCTGGACGCGTGCGTACGCGAGGTGGAGACGGCGGTCACCGAGATGCAGCACGCGATCGCGGCGTCCGAGACGCTGCTGATGGAGCAGGGCTTCCTCGGCTGGGACAACGGGTGTCAGGTCGAGTTCGTGCTGCGCAAGCTGTCCCACAGCTACAATCTCGAAGTGTTTGTCAATTTGTCGTGGCGCGTGTACACGCACCCGATCGTCTTCCTCTGGGTGCTTCACGGGAGCGAGGACCGCGCGGCGATAGACGTTCTGCAGGAGCTCTTGCCGACCATGATGATAATCGTCCACTTCCAGGAGCGCTACGAAGAGGCGGCTACGACGTTCCACTCGCGGCTCCTCATCGCACGCGTTGAGACCGAGCGCGGCGTCACTCTCATCGTGCGACCCATCGAGTGCTCGATCCGGTCGAGCCCCGCGCGTGCACTGACTGCGTCATGTCGTTTGGCGGCAGGCTCAGCGCCGACGACCCCGTGTACGCGCGGCGATGGCAGCTCGGCGTTGTCGCCACGATCGAGCAAACCCGAGGAGGCGATCCAGGGAAAACTATTGATCTCGTTGACCTCGGCTTGAGCTCTTTGGCTCCTATCGCTAAAACGCCAGCAGTTCGCGCCGCGCCGCGATGGCCTCGATCCGCACGAGCGCGCCAAGCACACCGAACAACCAAAAGCGCAGCAACAGCGCGTCCTGGCCCTCCACAGTGCCGTGCGTGCCGGCATGGCAGTCGCAGCACGACCGCGGCTGCCTCGGGTCGAGTCGGTCGAACTGGATCTAGTAGAAATTGCGCACCCACGTGTCGCGCGGGCCGCCCAGGAACGCGCGCACGACCTCGGGCGCGTGGATCGACCGCATGTACTGTGTCACGCCGTGCTCGGTCTCGACGCGCGCTACGAGGTTGAGCGCGTGGACCATGTAGTCCGAGCCGTGGTACCGCTCGTGGTACATGACGATCGCGACGTGCGACGAGAGCTCCTGGAGCACGTCCACCGACGTCATTGCGTGGTCGCCCAGCAGCACGCGTGTGTACTGCGCCAAGTCGCGGTACATCCGCGCGAGCGAGTCGAGATGGTGGTCGAGATCGTACCCGCGGAAGGTCTTGTGGAGGCTGAACTCGAACGCCGACGCGTCGCGCAGCACGCGCAGCGAGTCCTCCCAGCCCATGAAGTTGAGCCCGGTCGTGTACTTGCGCGGCGCGTACGTGGACCGGTTGGTCTCGTGGATCGCGGCCTCGATCTCGGCTGCGCACTGATCGCTCGGCCAGGGCGTGAAGTGGACTCGGGCGAGCGCCCGCCATCGCTGAACGTCGAGTGCCCACGCGTCGACACCCCGGTCTTCGTTGTCAGCGTAGAGCATCACGCGCAGCACTTTCGTCGCGAGCTCGTGCTCGTCCAGCAGCTTTCGCACCTACGCGTTCTGGCGCTGAAGCGCGACAGCCACCTCGACCGCCGGCGACAGGCTACGCAGCAGACCGCGGACGCGCTTGGTGTCGTCGTCGAGAAACTCGTCCCAGACGTGGTCTGCGACGCCGTCGAGCGGCAGCGCGAGCGCGACGCGCTCCAGGTCGCTTACCAGCGCGCGCATGTGACAGCTTGTGCTCGAGCCGGCGCCCACGGCGGCGCCCCGCGCGAGCGGCCGCACGGAGCGCAAGCTCGGACGAGGTCGACGAACTCGACGGTGATGGCGACGTGTCCAGCGTGGCAGCAGCCATCTGGCTGGGGGCGAAACACCAAGTGAGACCGTCGATGTGATTTGACGTCCGTAAAAGTGACATGGACTGGTGGTCTGGCTTGACAAGTCCTAAAAGTCAGGATGCCCGACAAGTCCTGCCTATGTTCAACAGGGAGGAGATGGTCTCATGGAGCCCGATACTGTAGCATGTTGTCTTCATTTCGGTGCACTTCCTGGCGGATTGACATCGAAAGACAAGAAGGACCACGTGGCGCCTTGGCTTGTGTGTGAAACTCCCAGTGGTAGTTTACAGATCGTTTAGATCGCTTCGTGGAGGCGACAAATGTTCTCTCTGGTCGCTGTCGGCAGGAACTTAGCAACCTTCAAAACACGAGCAAGTCTCGCTTGTTCGCCATGGTTTCGATCCGTACAAGCGAGCCCAGCAGCTCCACGACCCAGAAGCGCATCTGCGACGCGTCGAGGCCCTCGACGACGCCCCGCACGGTCACGCGGTAGTCGCAGCAAGTGCGCGGCTGCGTCGTGTCGAGCCGCTCGAAGCGCATCCAGTTGAACTTGTGGACCCACGAGTCCGTGGCCCCCACGAACGCGTGCGTGATGCCGGGCAGATCGACGCGTCTGAGGTACTCAGTCACGCTGTCGCCGGCCTCGACACGCGCGATCAGGTTCAGCATGTGCACGGTGCGGTGGTCGGCGCCGTCGAAGTGGCGCTCGTGGTACATGGCGATCGCCACGTGCGGCGCGACCTCCTGGAGCACGTCCACTGACGCGCGTGCGCGCCCACCGACAAACACTTGCGTGTACAGCTGCGAATCCTTGAAGACCCGCGCGATGGTTGCGAGGTGGCTGTCCAGGTCGCACGCGCGGTAGGTCTTGTGGAGGCTGAACTGGAGCGCCGACGAGTGCTGCCGCACCTGGAAGCTGTCTTCCCAGCCCAAGAAGCTGAGCCCTGTGGTGTACGTGGTCTGCGCGAACGTGAAGCTGTGCGTCTCCTGGAGCGCCGCGTCCAGCTCGGCGGCGCACTGCGCCACGGTCCACGGCTTGAAGTGGATCCGTGCGAGCGCCCGCCAGCGCTGCACGTCGCGATCCCAGGTGTCGTTCGCTCCACGCTCCACACCTTCACTGACCAGCGAGTGGAGCGCGCGCGTCGCAAGCTTGTGTTCGTCCAGCAGCCTCCCAAGCTCCGTATTCTGCGCCTGCAGTGCGCGGATCTCGCCGGCGACCGGCAAGAGTCTTCGCAGCAAAGCGCGCACACGCTTGGTGTCGCCGTCGAGAAACTCGTCCCAGATCGCGTCGGCGTCGCGCACGAGCGGCAGCGCAACCGCCACCTGCTCCATGGTCTTGACCTGCGCGCGCAGGCGCAAGAGCTTCTTGGCGCTGCGCTGGCGCCAGAGCTGCTCGCGCGCGCGCTTGTCATCGTTGGCTACCAGCGCGGTTGAGGTCGAGGTCGCGGCGGCGTTAGGCGGGGATACCCCCAGTGTGTGGGGAGCGGCGCGGACGATGCTGTTCGGCGGCGGCGACTGGCTGCTTGGCGACCACGAAGGCGGATCTGGTGTCCCTGTCGGCGGGGGAGAAGGCGTGTCCATTGCGAATTGCAACGCTTTTGTTGGCGGAACGCCACAGAGAGGACACGGACTGGCGGGCCCGACCAGAACAGTCGTGGTGAGACCCTGGTGGTGCGGCCCGATGACGTGTCACAGACGTGTCCGCACACAGGCCGAAGCTGAGTGGAGTGTTGAGCAGGATATTATCTCTCCGGAGAGACTGCCACCGGCCTATGATTCAACAAGACGAGGAGCATTTGGAAAGGGATCGGCTGCTCGGGGGGCCGCGCGAAGGCATTATTGCTGGGGTGGTTGGCGAGCGATGCCTCATGAGACTCGGACGACCTGGCATGAATGTTGAGATCTCACCCGCGACTTCCACGCGACGCCGTGCCAGCGTGGCCGATGCGACGGCTCAATGCTCCGTCGAATTCGAGTACATATCACGAGTGAAGTAGCCAGGCGGTCCATCTAGTGACGAGACGAACGCCACGTGACGCAACGCCGCTCGGCTCCTCGAGGAAGAGCTCTCAGTTAGTTAGAATGTCAGCAGCGCGCGGCCAGTGGCCATGGTCTCCGACCGCACGAGCGCCGCGAGCAGCTCAAACAGCCACAGCCGCAGGTAGCCCGCGTCGTGGCCCTCGAGCGTGCCGCGTAGTGACGCGCGGTAGTCGCACGCGTGGCGTGGCTGGCGCGGGTCTTCGAGGTCGTACTGCATCCAGTAGAACTTGTTGACCCAGACGTCGCGCGCGCCGGCGAACGCGCGCTGCACGTCGGGCGCGTCGATCGAGCGCATGTAGTGGGCCACGCAGCCGTCGCTCTCGACCGTCGCGATCAAGTTGAGCGCGTGGACCGTGTGCTCCGAGCCTTCGTACCGCTCGTGGTACATGACGATCGCCACGTGCGGCGTGATCTCCTGGAGCACGTCCACGTAGGCGCGCGCGACCGCCCAGCACGACCTTGGTGTACAGCTCGGTATCTCGGTAGATGCGCGCAACCGTGTCGACGTGGCGCTGGAGATCGTGGCTTCGGAAGCTCTTGTGGAGGCTGAACTCGAGCGCGCAGGTGTCGCGGAGGAGGCGAAGGCTGTCCTCCCAGCCCAGGAACTGGAGTCCCGAGGTGTACTTGGTCGGGTCTAACTCGAAGCGACAACGGTCTTGCAACGCCGCCTCCAGCTCCGTCGCGCACTGGGGCGCCGTCCACGGCCGGAAGTGGATTCGCGCGAGCGCCTTCCAGCGCTGGACGTCGAGCGACCACTCGTCCTCTCGGGGACCTTGTACTAGTCTGCGAACGGCCCGCGTCGCCAGTGAGCGCTCCGCCAGCAGCGTCTGCAACTGCGCGTCTCGCGCGTAGCGTGCTGTGTACTTCGCGAGCAGCTGCGAGCTGCCGCAGCAGGCTGCGCGTGCGCGTGGTGTCGTCGTCGAGGAACTCGTCCCAGACCACATCGGCATCCTCCAGCAGCGGCAGCGCGAGTGCGATCTGTTGGAGCGGCCGTAGCTGATCCCCGAGTCGCGCGACCGTCTCGCGATGGCGCCGCCGCGTCTTCCGCTCGCGCCCGCTTGCGCACGAGTCGCCCGGACGCGTAGTGCGTGCGAGCGGCGACATGGAGAGCGCCAACGACGAGCCTGTGATAGTTTCGTGCGACCCCGATGGCGGCGGCGGCGTGGACAGTGCAGGGCACCGCATGGTGTCCATCTTGGTCTACTGGGACTGGGTCTTGGTCTCAGTTAGCAATGAGCCCATACGTCGCGGTTCATGTTCCTGAGAATGATGCGCCTCCCGCCTGGCCGTGGCGTCATCACATCATGCGCGTCAGGAAAGCCAGGTCGCAAGGCCTCGAAAGCAAGCGGTAGGCTTCTAAATGGAGTGCGCTGACATGAAATCAGTGTGGACCTACACTGGAGAGATCTGGCTGTTTTATGTGCAACTGGACAAGTCTAAGATGGAGGCACTAGGTGCTGCTGAGCTGCAAGTCGACTGCGCAGCCACACACGTCGACTTGATTCGCAGGCGCCACAAACGCACGTAAGCCCACGTACATGTAGCGCCTCTACTAGAGGCGATCAGTTCGAGCCTCCGGTACACAAAGCCCAGGACTACGCCGGCATCAGGATCAACGGACGTGTGAGCGTTTGGGCGAATGAGCCCACGATCCCAGGCAAACGATAGCGATGGGTTGCGACCGCATGATTCGCACAGAAAAACGAAATACGGAGTGCGTAGAGTAGAGTTAGTTCTGTGAGCGACGTGGGGACGCTGCTCAGCTCAGCTAAAATAATCCCAGATTTCACCGTTAGATATGGGATCCGCATTATCTCCGACACGGTCTCAAAACGACGCACTTGGTGAAGAACGCTCACCGTCGCCAATCGCATTGACCAGACGAGTTCACCACGACTCGAGGTTTACAAGTTATACCACCACGGTTTTTTTCAGTTGTAGCAACGAACAGTGACGGAACCAGTTACTTCTACAATCTTGTACAACATGAAGATCACATGGATATATTATATCCATGTGATCTTCATGATCCTTGGAGTAGTTGTCGTCCGGTCGCCAGTGCCTCGCAGCGCGTGAGCAGGCCCAGCACTTCAGAGAGCCACATGCGCAGAAACGACCCGTCCTGACCGTGCAGTGTGGTGCAAAGCCATACCAGAAGTCGCACTTTATCCGCTCGATCGAAGTGCACCCAAGCTCCGTAGCGCGTTCACCGAGCTCGGCGACATGTGGGTCGCAAGATTCATCTGGAATCAGCTCGAAATCTTGGACCACAAGCCACATCACGAGCGCAGCGATTTGCGCATGTCGCTGCGAGAGGGCAACGACCGGGCGTACGTGATTCGGTGGCTCATCAAAGTGCTGAGCTCGCTCGTACGCAACGCAACGCCGCGTTCTCCAGCGGCCGACGACTAGTACGCTTCTGGACAGGAGGCCAACCACACGTCAGCGTAAAAGCGAACAACAATCCAGTAATGAGAACGCTTGTGAACACATTCAGAACGTGAGCGAGGACCTGCCCGTGATGAACGCCTCGGACCGAACCAGCGTCGCGAGCACCTCAAAGAGCCACAGGTTCACGTACTCGAGGTTGAGGTCGCGAATCGAGCCCCGCAGCGACGCGCGGAAGTCGGTTTGCGTGCGCGGCTTGTGCTTGTCGAGGACGTCGAATTGTTTCCAGTAGAACTTCGAGACCCAGACGTCGTCGGATGCGCCAAACGCTTGTTGCAGCGCCGGTGCGTTGATCGAGCGGATGAACTGGGTCACGCCGTCGTCGGTTTCAACGGTCGCGAGGATCACGAGTGCGTGGAACGTGGCGGCTATGCCGTCGTACCGTTCGTGGTACAGCAGCACGACGACCTGGGGTGTCAGCTGCTGTAGCACGTCCACATGGGCTCGGCCGCGCCCGCCGAGGATGTATCGGGTGTACAGGGCCGAGTCGGTGTACACGCGCCATCCTGTCGAAGTCTGGTGGTCGAGGTCGTGCCCGTGGTAGGTCTTGTGGATGCTAAACTGGAAAGCCGAGGCATCGACGTCCACGCGGCGGCTGTCATGCCAGCCCATGAAGCTCAGCCCCGTGCTCTGCTTGTTCTGACTCTCGGTGAAGGTCTGCGCCTCAATCAGCGCCGCATTGATCTCCGCAACGCACTGTTCGGCCTTCCACGGTCGGAAGTGGGCACGCGCGAGCCGATTCCAGTACCGCACACTCGTCTCCCAGTCGTCGTCTGTCGTCGGTGGAGCGAGCAGCTCGCGGAGCGTCTCAGACGCGAGCTTGTATTCGCTGAGCAACTGACGCAGCTGCTGCTGCTGTGGGCGCAGTCTGCGGAGCTCGCGCGCGACAGGCGCGATCTGGCGCAGCGCGTCGCGCGTGCGCTTGGTATCGTCGTCAAGGAACGCGTCCCAGATCTGGTCGGCGTCGTTCAGCAGTGGCAGCGCGAGCGCGATGTGTTCAAGCTGTGCAGCTTGAGCGCGCAGGCTCTCGGTTTTGAGGGTGCGGTTGCGACGCCAGCGCCGGCGGCGCGCCGCTTCCTGCGCTTCCTGAGCGTCCACGGCCGGACTGGAGTAGCTCGGGACCGTGACGGCACGCGCGTCGCCGCTGGGCCGCTGCATGGCTGGTGATCGCTGCTGTTGTTCGGTTCGGACGGCGCGTTTGGCGCGTTCGACTTGCCAAGCCGCTTGGGGCTTACTGCGTACTGGACTTGGGGCGTGGACGTGGCGGTGGCAGGTGGCATGGAATCCACCAAAGTGAGCGACACCGTGCATACAGGGGGCAGCTACAGTAGTTGTCTCCAGCTCGAAAAACGTGCTGCAGTGGGAGAACTGCGCCGGACACGAAGTCCTCGGGGCTGAGCCTCATGGGCTGGTAGGACAGCCGTCGCATCGACTGCGCGCACGGGGCTGTCCACTTCAGCCTCCACAAGACCTACAGGGGCTTTGACCTCGACTTCCACATCGCCGCCGGCTGGCGCGTGTTCGTCACGACCGAGCTGTGTACAACAAATGTGTGATGGGCAGCCGCAGCCGCGCGTACGTGGACGTGCTCCAGCAGCTCACGCCGTCGCTCGCGATCGTGCTCTTCCACGAGATCTACCACGGGCTCCCCCGGGACGTGCTTCCACTCGCTCATAATACTGGCGACGGTCGAGCGCGCCGACGCCACGCAGTTTATCCGCTCGGTGCGAGCACACGAGCTCGAGTGCGCGTTCCAGCAAGTGGGGGACGTGTGGACCTCGTCGTTCTACTGGAAGCTGTCCGAGCCGCGCTAGCCACGCGCAAACGCCGACGTCCGCGTGGTGCTGCGCGCGTCCGAGGACCCGGTGTACGCCGCGGCCATGTGGCTCGTGGAGCTGCTGGCGTCGCTCGTGCGCTCCAAGCTGCTCGTGACCGGACGCTACGCGCTGACATTCTAGGCGCCGACGACGGAGGAAGCGCCGACGAGATGGATGCCGATCAGTCTCCAGCGATGGATATCATGAGTTGCGCGCTGTCGCAGGAATATGTGGGTACAAAGGTCCAGTTCAAGGATTTGGTCCCCTAGCCGCGGGATGAGATCTCAATCCGGAATGGCTCAGTCTCACGTCGTGGGTTGCCGCGGAGGGAGACACCCCACCGCGCGGTGAAGGAAAAAGAAGACACTCCTCAAGACCACCGCACTGCCACACACGCAGCCGAGACCAAGAGCTCAGCATCTCTACATGGACCCAGCGACGCCGCCAGAGACGAGAAGCGCACCGCAGCAATCGCGGTCGCTGTCACCGGCGGCCAAGCCTCCGTCGTCTACTCCGTACCTCGGCGTCGTGGGTCAGCCAGAGCCGGAGCCGACGGCGCCCCGCCTCACGCCGGAGAAGCGCGCGAGCGAGCGCCGCTCGCGCCAGCGGCGCAGCGTCCGGCAGCTCGAGTTGCGCAACCGCGTTGAGCTGCTCGTGGACGCCGCAGACGGCGGCTGGGACGAGTTCCTCGACGACGGTGCCCGGCGAGTGCGGGCGACGCTGCGGCGGCTTGCGCCGGCGGCGCAGGGTGTGCGGACGCTGCTCGCGCAGCGCAGCCAGCTCCACAAGCTGCTAGCCGAGCACGAGCTCGCGGGTCGTGCGCTCCAGCGGCTGGCGACTCAAACCCAAGAGTCCGTGGAAGACGACTGGGAGAACCTTGTCTTTCAGTGGGAGCAGGTCGCGCGGCAGCACTTCCGCCCGTGGACGCACGAAGAATGCCTCAGCGAGGTGGACGCGGCCGTGCAGGAGGCGTACCGGTTCGCGTTCAGCCGTAACCGGCAGCGGTCCGGATTCACGTTCATGGGCTGGGAGGGCAGCCGCCGGTTGGACGCGACCGCGGGGGCTGTCCAGTTTAGCTTCGAGAAACCGTTCCGCGGCCACGA
Organism: Pythium folliculosum; assembly: GCA_023336295.1. NCBI lineage: Eukaryota > Oomycota > Peronosporomycetes > Pythiales > Pythiaceae > Pythium > Pythium folliculosum. The sequence continues at coordinate 14,040 of JAADWV010000366.1, forward strand.
CCTGGACGAGTTCGCGCGCACGATCCGCCGCACGTACGTGGAGCCGGCGCTGTTCCACCGGGTCGTGCTGGGCGGGCGCGGCCGCGCGCACGTCCACGTGCTGCAGGAGCTCTCGCCGACGCTCGCGATCGTGCTCTACCACGAGCGCTACAAGGACCTGCCCGTGGACTGCCACTCGGTCGTTTTGCTTGCGACCGTCGCGACCGACGACGGCGTCACGCTGTTTCTGCGCTGGATCAACACGCCCGAGCTCATGGACGTGATCGGCGGCTGCGACGACCTGTGGATCTCCAAGTTCTACTAGGCGCAGTTCGACCTGCTGGACCGCAAGGTGCCGCGCGCCGCGAGCGACTTTCGGCTCGCGCTGCGCGGCTCGCTCCAGATGCAGGACCCGGCCGTGCTCAATATGTGGCTCTTCGAGGTGCTTGGCTCGCTGCTGCGGTCCGAGGTGTTCGCCACCCAGCGACCGCTCCTGACGTTTTAATAGCACGGCAGGCGCGAGAACAGTTCGCGGTTTTGGAGTCGGCCTGTGCGAATCACATTATAACAAACGATCGTTCATTCTACTCTACTTAGCGCTTCAAGGTCACAGCCCACGCCACGCCGGCGACCGCCACCGTCACTATCGCGAGCTGGGCGATCCGTCGGGCGCTGGCCTCTTGGTCGCGCGCACGTGCAAATTCTAGCGCCCACGTGGCGTACAAACGCTGCTCACGCGAGCCATCGCGCGCCAACGCGGCTAGCGGCGCGATCCCGCCGGCCTCGTCGATCGCCTGCTTCATGACCTCACTGCGCGCCGCCATTGAGCAAAGCGCGCCGGCAGCGTTGAGCTTTTGCGGCTCCGTGCCGTCCCGCACCAGTGCGACCAGCGGTACAATCGCACCGGCGTCGGCGATAGCCCGCTTCGCACGGGACGCGAGCGCCACGCTCCACAGCGCGCCGGCCGCGACCTCTCGCTGGCGCTGCGTGCCGTTGCGGACCATCTCCACGAGCACGGGGATCGCACCGGCGCTCGCGATCGCGCGCTTGACGGCGTCTCGGTTCTCCGCGAGGTTCCGAAGCGCGACGGCCGCTGCCTCCTTGCGCTCATAGTAGTCGCTCTGCAGCACCCCCACCAGAACATCGACCACACCTGCTTCGAGCATCGCGGTTTTCGCTGTCGCTGCCGCCTCGCCGTCGCCCACGGCGAGATTGCGCAGCAGAGAGAGCGCGAGAATCTTCTGGCGAGACGTACCACCCTGCAGGAGCGCCAAGAGGGGCGCAAATGTGCTGCCCTGTGCGATCACGGACCTGTTATCGTCGTCGAGCGATAGATTCACGAGCACGCCCATCACGTACTCGATCAGCGCGTGGTCATCCCCGTGGAGAAGCGTCACGAGCGAGCGCAGTGCCGGCCGCCCGACTCGTGGTACCGATACGTCAGCACGCACAGGTTGGAGACCGTCCACATCGCCCCACGGACGACCGACACGCGGGCTGATGGGTTCCTCGTCCGCCACACGAAAGTTGCTGGGTATGCAGGTGATCCGATACAGCGTTCGCAAGGCCACTTGGATATGGCCGTGGTCCCGACACGCATACTCGACGAGTGACTCAATCGTGCCACCCGCAGTGATCTGGCTGGCTGAGTCTTCGGTTGCGGCCTTTCCCAGTGCTTCCATGACGAGTGTCCTGACCGCGCCCTGACTGTTTGTGCGCAATAGTTCCAGGAGTGCAGGGATGGCGCCGGCGTGCGTGAACGCCTCGTGATCCACACACGATATCTCTTCTTTTGTGGCCATGCTCAGTGCAAGGCATAGTAGCATCGCGATCGCAGCCGTCTTCTGTGCATCGGTGCCGTCCCGGGAGAGTTTTACGCAAGCTTGGATACCACCAACTTGCGCGATCTTGCGGTGCTGACTGGGCTCGGCTTCTGCGATCACACGGACCGCACGGGCGGCAGTAAGCTGGAGACGCGGGTTCTCCGATCGCATGAGCTCGACCAGAGCCACTAGGCCACCCGAGGAGAGTACAGCCACACGGCTGGCTTCGTTCGCCACGAGCCGTCCAAGCGTCGACGCTGCAAGTTCCTGAGAGACACCTTCTGTGCGGGTGAGGTCGACAATCTGCTTGGCCACAACGTCACAAACAGCAATGGTGCCCAGGCCTTCGTCGTCGCATACGAGTCTCCGCACGAGGCACAGCGTGAGCGCCTTGTGGACATCCCCGTCCGCTTGAAGGATGCCTTGTACCACGCCAATATGCCTGATTCCACCAGCGCGCGCCGAAGGGCACTTTCGGCTGACACCGCCAATAAAAATCGCAGCGCCTCGGTCTGCTCGGATCCGTGGCCATCGCGGCAGATCTCCACGACGCGCTTGATTGCCCCCAACGCACCGATGAGAGATCGCACCGAGGCAGACCCCTCGCTCACGAGCCATTTAAGCACCTTTGTCGTCCACGCACGAAGAGCTACGTCCCTGTCCGCGAGTAGCGCCACGAGTGGATGGATCGCGCCGAGCTCCACTATCCTGTTGACGATCATCTCGGTTTCTGCGAGCGAACACAGCAGCTGAAGCGCCAGCAAACGTTCGTGGTTGACTGTAGCCGCACGTGATACGATTTCTACAGCCAGCTCAAGTGCTCCACCGTCCGTCATGGCTGTGCAGATCGTCTCCTCACGCGAGATCGCGATAGTGGCGAGCGCCCAGAGCGCTTGACGCCGCTGTGCGCCGGAGCTCTCACGCACGAGTGTGATCAACGACGGGAGCGATGAGGGCTGCGGGAGCGACGAGAACAACACGACGCCGTCGGCGAACGGGATCGTAACTTGATATTTCTCGAATAAAGTCTCGAGCGCGCGCTGTGTCCAAGCCGCAAACTGCTTTTGCGTGTCCGTGCCGGTGTCGACGATCATCGCCAATGGTTTGATCACGTCGCCGTCGGCGAGTATTCGGCTATTGGTGCGCGAGAGCGCTAGCGCCCACAGCGCGAGCGTTGCCATCTCCCGTTGGTCGCCCATGCTGATGCGGAGTAGCTCGACGACCGAGGACATCATCTCCTCCGGCACGACGCTCATTCGACCGCGACGCATGCTCGCAACTTCACACACGCGCGCCGCCGCCGCTGTCTTGTCAGCGTATGAACCAGATCGCAAGCGCTCGGCGAGTTCCTCGAACTCCCTCCGGACGGACTCATCTCCACTGGATACCCTGAACTTGACAGGCTTGCGCACAAGCTGCTCGACAACCTTGACCGCTCGCTCCAGCGTGCTGAGCGCGTCCTCTCCCTCTTCTTTGTCTGTCTCGTTCCCCCTCGCGCGGGAGCGCCACTGCGTCGCCACTTCGCACACAGCGCGCTGCACCGTGATCACGTCCTCGTGGGCATCCGCTGAGGCAGCGTCGTACTCGGCAAGATCGTCCACGAGATCACGCAGACGCGCCCAGGCCATGCGGTCGCGCGGCTCCGGCGCGCAACGCCGGGCGTCCGCGACCGCCGCGGCCACGAGCTCCCATGCCGCTGCGACTTGCTGCGCCATCTTCGCTGGTGAAGCCTGCTGAGCCTCTTGGTCGCGGGCAAACTCGTCCACAGAGCGACACAGCGTCTCCTCTTCGAGATAGGTGAGACGCAGCCAGAGACCCAGTGCACCCAACGTCAACCAGCCGGTTTTAACCGAGTTGGGTTCACGGATCTGCGACGTGTGACGGACCATCACACCTTCAGGAGGTTGCGCCCGAGCAGGATGCTCTCGGCGCGCACGAGCGTGAGGATGGCCTCGCCCATCCAGCGGTTCGCGTAGTCGACCGTGTTGCTGGCGATCGAGCCGTTGACGGAGCTACGCACGCGTGCGCAGGCGCCCGTGTCCGTGTCTCGCGCCGTGATGTCCCAGCGGACCCAGTGGAAGTTGGTCGTCCAGAACGCGTCGTCGTCGAGCGTCGCGAGCTGGAGCTCCGGGCACGGCAGCGAGCGTAGGCACTGCACAAAGCCGTTGCGCGTGCGCACGCGGAAGATGAGGAAGAGCATGTGGATCTTGACGGGCACGGACGGGTACTGCTCGACGCACCGCACGACGCAAATGTCGGGCGACACGTGCTGCACGATCTCGTAGTGGCACTTCACGTTCGGGCCAAGCATGCAGCGCGCGTACGCGGCGCTGTCGAGGTGCATGTCCCAGTAGCCGCGCGCCATGGCCTCGGCGTCCGTGTTGTCGTACGTCTTGGTGAAGCTGAAGTGGATGGTCGCAGTGGCCGCGTCGAGCCGGCGCCGGTCGCGCCAGCCCATGAAGCTCATGCCGGTCGTCTCGGTCTCGCGGTCGTCGTCGAACGAGAACGCCGCGATCTTGCGCATCGAGTCGTGGACCACCTCGAGGCACGCCTCGTGGGTCCAGTCCGTGAACGTCTCGAGCGTGATCTCGCGCCAGCGCTCGACATGCTGTGCCCACGGATCCACACTCATGCAGCGCGTGAGCTGCCGCAGCGCCTGCGACGGCTGTTCGCGGTGCTGCACCATCGCCGCGAGCGCGCGGTTCTGCGCGCGCAGCCGCTCTTTCTCGCGCTCCAGTGCCATCGATCGCCGCAGAAAGTCGCGCATCGCGCGCTGGTCGTCGTCACGCGCGCCATCGTCGGCGACGGTCTCACTTGCCAACACGTAAGGCACGTTCGCCGCCGCGCACTCGAGCACCTGGATCTGCGACCGCATGCGCTCCAAGTTGCCCTGCAGTGAACCACACACAGCAACGTCAGACGGACCCGACAGCGAGCCACTGAGAGCGAGCACACGCGCCTTGCGCTTCTCGCGGGACTTGCGCTCGCTGAGCCGGCGGCGCTCGCGCCAACCGGCGCTTTGCGGCCCCGTGGCGCTCGCCACCGACGTCGGCGACGAGGCGGACGAGGCGGCGGACGGAGACGTCTCCACGGCGGCGCCGGCATCCGCTGCGGCGCTGGGCGGCGTGCGCGGGCAGAGCGAGTCGGCCATTCTGGTGTGGAGGTCGTGCACGAGGAAGAGCGGGTTTGACGGTTAGGAACCGCTAGGTAATCGACTTGGTGTCGTTATCTACTGAGTTAGTGTTATCCTGATGTGAGTCTGTTGTCCAACGGTTGCATCATATCATTGACCCCAGGATACTGATATAGCTGCGTGTTGAATAGACTGTCTGGTTCTCGCTTAACCACGTTATCTTGAAATAGTAGATCTGTTAGCTGAGCACGGACGAACGGGATTCGCCATCTCGACCCCACGCAAAGGACGACGACGCGTGCGCCATGGGCCTCGCGCGGCTGCGACGACGACCGCGCGCGCGCGCCGCAGCGCCAGCGTGGCGCGGTCACAAGGCGGCCTCGACGAACGGTGCGGTGTTCGCGAGGGTGGATCGGTTCAGCACGGTCTCTGATGATACTTAGTCACGTGCTTGGGTTTCTTTAGTTTTCTTTCGTGTGTAGAGCGCCTGCGGGAGCCTCCGCGCGTTCGAGTCCGTGGTCGCAAACCTACAGAGCGTGCTCGACCAGCGAAATCGAGACGGCGCCGGCGGACACAAAGCGAGGAAGCTCCCGAAGGGGACCCGGGAGAATGGGTTCAGCTTGTTCGGCCGGCGCGACGCGCACCGACTGGACGCTGATCAGAAGTTCGTGCACTTTGTCTCGCGGAAAACATACTGCCGGTCCGATCTCGTTACAACCGTGAACCACAGTTGACTTGAGTACCAAGAAGACGAGCGGTTCAAAGCAGTACATGCTCGGCGACTCGATGCAGTTCCACCACGAGATCCTCCAGCACGTGACCCGCGACAGCTTGGTCGACCGTCGAGAAGTACCCCAGGTTCGACGTCCTCGCGCACTCGCTTTCGATCGTATGTCGCGTCGAGACCGCCACAGGCTACGTCGTGGGTGTGCGCAGTGTGCCATGCCGCGAGCTCCAGCGCGCGATGCGGTGCGAAGGGATGAGCATGACGGGCAACTTCTTCTGGTGCAAGTGGGACGTGACGTCGCGCGACGCCGAGGGGCGCTCCAGCGAGTTCCTCGCAACGTTCGCTGGCTACATCGGCGCCGAGCACGCGGTGTACGCCAAGCGTTGGGTATCCTAGGTCATTCTCACGCTCGTGCGCGCCGAAGCGACGCAGTTGGTGGCGATCGCGTAGATTGGCCTACCAGGAAGCGCGGAGTGTTGCTCAAGAAGGCCGAGCGCCGCTTCTCGATCTCGTCGCGGCTGCAGCATCTCAATCTATCCTGGAGGTTCACGATCTCGAGTCCTCGGTTCACCGACGGTGGTTGTATGTACACAGTCCCCCAGCAGCCACCCGTGGTGAATCATTAAGGATGCTGATCTACATCAACTTCACTTCCGACCCCGATGTGGCCAGGGAAACATACTGATTTATAATCGTATCTATAGAGCCAGAGGAGCCCTCAGCAGGTTTAGGGACTGATTTATTCATACAATATCAGTAGGTTCAGTCGAGCCTCGACTGTCAGCCTTGTCCCTTGTTACCCGAAGAACGACCCCGACGTGACACGCAATCGAACGCCAAGTCAGCATGGACATCGCGCGGCTGCTCGCGCCTTGCGACGAGCTCAACGGCGCGGAGCAGCATGAGACAGAACACCGCGAGGTCGTGAAGCGGCCCGCGCGCGCGCGACGGAAGGTGCGACGACGGTCTCCGCTAAATATTTCATCCGCTCTTGTCGGTCCCGCTGAACATGTCGCTGGCGTTTGGTTTTGTGCTACAGCAGCAGAAGTCGACCCTGGAGCGTTTACGCGAACAGCTCCAAGCGTACGAGTATGTCGCCGCCAACCTCCAGAACGTGCTCGACCACCGACAAGAGGAGGAACGCCGCAGCGACGACTCTAACGACGCGGCGTCCGCGCGGGTGCGCGCGCATTTGCGACGCGCGATCGAGCTGTACGAGCTCGGTCTTCACGAACAGGCCGTGAAGACCGAGCTGCTCAAGATGGTCCGCGTCAAGCACGATAGCCTCTACTCGCTGCGCAAACTCATGCGTGGTATTCAAGTGGATGAGTGGCACTGGGTCTGCGACCGGCTGCAGCTTCTCACGCTCGAGCACTTTGAGCCTGTGTCGCACAAACGATGCCATGAGCTCGTGGCCGAGTCGATGCGTGCCATTCGAGCGTACAAGCTGCCCAAAAGCGCCCGCGAGAACGGCTTTAGCATCTTCGGCTGGAGAGACTCGCAAGGACTGGACGCCGAGGAGAGGTTCGTGCACTTCGCGACCCGGAAAACGTTCTGTTCGTCCCAACTCGAGGAGGCGGTGGCCCACTGCTGGTCTGCCTACCAAGACCGTGAAATCTTCCAGCAGTTTGTGTTCAGCAAGTCCATGGAGCTGCACTACGAGGTGCTGCAGCACGTGACGCCCAACATTATGATTGTTCAGATGGTCGAGAACTACCCCGGCCTCGACATCCTCGCCCACTCGATCTCGATCATTTTTCGAGTGAAGACCGATCGAGGCTACGTCATCGCTGTGCGCACCATCCCGAATTCACGGCTCGAGAGAGTGATGAGAAGTGAGGGACTGTGTATGACCGGCAGCTTCTTCTGGAGTGAGTGGGTCGTGACCGAGCGCGATGCGGACGGCCAGTGTATCGAGTTCCACATGACATTCGCCGGGTACATCGGTGCGGAGCACCCCGCGTACGCTAAGCGTTGGGTCACGGAGGTGCTGATGGCGCTGCTGAGGGCCGAGGCCAATGTGATGGGCACGCAAATGGTGTCTGTACCCAATGCGGACGATGCAAGCTGAAATGCATGCTGCTGCGGTTCGTTCCACATGAGTACAAAGCGCCCGTGCGCGTGGCTGAGCAATCCAACGCTATCGCAACGGTAATATATAACTTGGTTCATAATAAATGGCCTCTCATCGTCACTCGTCATGTCAACAAAGCTGTGCACCGCGAATCCGATTCTCCGCGCGGACCAAGCTGAACAGCACCTCACTGAGCCACCATGCCGCGTACGCCTCCACCTCACTGGATACTGTGCCGAACGTCGCGCACGCGTACTTTGACCACACGCTACTTGCGTTTCGCTCCAGCTCAGTGCGCGACGTCCAGTAAACGTTGTCGGCCCACATCGCGTCATGGTCGTCGAGAGATGAGCGGACTTCCGGTAGCGGGATTGATCGACGCACGAAGTAGCACGAGTCCCCAACGTAGTGGCGGAACAGCAGCGTCCCCATGTGCGTGACGACCGGCGAGTTGGCAAACTGCTCGGCGACGCGCAGGAGACACCGGTTCTCTTCGGACTGTTGGATCGTGGACGTGGCCTTGTCGAGTCGGCGGCGGTCGCGCCAGCCCATAAAGCTCAGACTGGTCGGGACCACGTCGTCGTTGGCCACGACCCGTTCCATGTGCACGAGCGTTTTCTTCCACGATCGCGTCGCAGTTCGCCACGGACCACGGCTCTAAGCTGGCGAGCGTGAGCGCGCGCCACCTCCAGTCGTTCTGTTTGTTGGTCTCGTCCACCATCGCACGGAGGTCATCATGAACCACATCGCATCCGAGCACCAGCCGGCGGAGCTCGCTCGCGAGGCGCGCTTTCTCTAGTTCGCCGCGTGGCGCCGGAGAAACCAGCGCACGCGCGCGGACTCGTCGTCGTCTAGCACCGACTCGCCCCACGTGACGTTTGCGTGTTGCGTGGACTCGGTCTCCGATGGCGACGACGAAGCGCTGGCAGACAGAGGCGACTGCGTGGATTGGGAGCTGGAGCGCTCAGAGAAGTCCCTTCTGTCATCGGTCGGAACTGGCAACAGCGCCCGCTTTGGTGTTCCGACCCACCTAGAGTTTCTCCATGCGGAAACCCCACAAGGTGAGTCATAAGGGAGTCACTGGGGGCGTCTGCCAGGAGACGGAGCAGCGTATGAGGAGGTTTCAGCTTCGTGAAGAACGGGAGTCTCCTTCCGGGAAGGCTTCGCGTCAGTGAGTGATGGGAAGGAGCCTCCCGTTCCTCCCGTTGCACTCACTCATCACCGGCGAAAAACAAAGTGCAAGCACGTACCTTTCGACGCGCTGGCTCAACCCAGCGGGGGACGTCAAGACCACTTGTGGGGACTCTCGCTTGCCGAGAAGACTCTGCTCATGGGGAGAAAGAATGTCGCTCGAGAGGCGACGCTACTCGCCCTGATGGATCAGCAATGTGGGGGCGATCACCAACCACGTCGGCAACCTGAGCCCTCCCACAATCGATGGAGACCACCAGGGAGTCCCAGGTGGTCTCCATCGATTGCTGATTTACGCCAACCGGGTTTTGATATCGCATGTATTAGCTGGCGGTACATCTGGCTCCTCCCATATCAGCCATTACGTCTTCTATAATATTATACCCTTGCGAACAAATCCCATCTCCGTTTTCCTGACCATTTGTCCGTTCTGCTCGGCGTTGGGAGTGCCGAGTCGGGATTTGCTGGTCAAGCCAATCGACCGCAGACGATACACCGGCGCAGCGTACATTGCGTGCCGCCCGCGGGTCGTGGGCGCGACGAACGCAGCGAGTTCGCCCCAAGGAGAGAAGCGCGCGCGTCGGCGGACCCAACGCGCGGTCCGCCCACTTCTTGTTTGTCGTCGGAGCCGGAGAGACCTGGCCGCCATGGACCTCGCGCGCATCCTGAACCACGACGCTGACTCGGACGCGAGCGACGCCGAGCGCGCGCGCCCGACGCCGCCATCTTCCGCTGTCTCACCGGCGTTGTCCCCGCCGCTGCGGCCGAGAGCGCGCCGAAAGCGCAAGGTACGGTCTGCCCAGTCTCAGGTCTCTCATAGCCCTGAGCTTCACAGCAACTGATCGGAGCTGTGTGTGTGTATGTGTGTGTATAGCCTTCGATCGAGAGCATGCGCGCGCAGGTGGAGGCGTTCGAGGCGGTCGTGACGCACTTGCCGCTCGTGCTGCGCGAGCTCGCCCTCGACGCGGGCGATTCAGTCCAAAGCAATATCACGGCGCCCCGTTTGTCGGGTGCCGACGACGCCGAGCGCATGCGTGAGTTCCTACGGCGCGCCGTCGTGCTCGCGACGCAGCGCCAACACGAGCTCGCAGTGCGCTCCGAGCTGCTCCACATGCTCCAGCGCCACGTCGAGAGCGCCGCGTGCCTGCGCCGGCTCACGCGCGGGCTCGCGCTGGACGACTGGTTCTGGGCCTGCGAGCGCTGGCGGCTGATCACGCGCGAGTGCTACAAGCCGCTGCGCGCGGCGGAGTGCTACCGACTCGTGCAGGCCACGATGCGCGCGATCGAGGCGTTCAAGCTGCCGACCCGTCCGAGCACGTCCACCAAGAGCTTCTTCGGCTGGCGCGACGCGCAGATCGTGGTCCAGCAGAAAGGGTACGTGCACTTTCGCACACGCAAGACGCAACTCCACGGTGCGATCAAGGTGACGGCCGACGGTGCGTGGGCGATTTACCAAGACGGCGCTATGTACAAGCAGTACCAGCTCGGCGACCACTGCGAGCTCTTCCACCAGATCCTGCAGCGCGTCTCGGACGACATCGTGGTCATGCAGACCGTGGAGCAGTACCCGGGCATGCGCCAGCAGATCCACTCGGTCTCGGTCGTGTTCCGCGTCGAAACGCCGCGCGGCTACCTGCTCGCCGTGCGCTGCACGCACCCGCGCGAGCTGGAGAGCGCGGTGCGCGGCGAGGGGCTCGCGATCGGCGACAACTTTTTCTGGGTCCAGTGGGACGTCACGCGGCGCGACGCCTCCACGGGCGAGTGCATCGAGTTCCAGTCGACGTTCGGCGGCCACATCGGCGCCGACTACGACGGGTACGCGCGCTGGTGGGCCACGGAACTCGTGCTCGCGCTCGTGCGCGCGGAGACCAACATGGGCGCGCCCCTGAGCGCGCTCGAAACCGAGGACCACGCGCCACGGACCGCGACGTAAATAGGGGACAAAGAAGTGTACCCATCTAGCGAGAGTTCTATTTATCCACGAACAGTACACGTCCACACAGCGTGTGTTTCATTTTCACGTGGGGTGGTGGTGTCGACAATGCCTGATGACCAAAATCGGCGGATCCCCGGCAACAAACTGAATCGAACAATAGATGATGCGATCTCCAGCCCTCAGCACTTCACGCGGCAATTCATTCGCGCTCGAAACCATGATTGTCTTTGTTGCCGATCTTTCGCTCGTTTCCACCTGCAATGCGACGTCTTGAACGCGCCTCCAGCACTCGTGCTCATAAATGCCAATCAGCTGTACGGTGACGGGCTGCTTTTCTTTGTCTTTTGTATGGATATCTCACTCAGCTAGGGATACAAGTTTTTCTCACCGCAACATATGAATCCGATTGGCTGGCGTTGGCCAATCCAGAGCGATCGCGGCGGTGAAAAACGGTGAAATTTCCTACTAATGGGTTTTACCGACATCCAAAACCGTATTTTACCTTCTTCAAGACATGGTTTGGAGATCCAATTCGCTGTTTACCTGTATGATCGGATATTATACCTGGCTCGATCTTAGGCTTCGATGCCTCCCAAAGGCTACAGTATGAAGAGCTCTAAAAATCAGGGAAACAAAGGAATCCAGCAGCGAGGCCAACACAAGCCGCGAGAGAAAACGGTCATGGACATCGCGCGGCTGCTCAACGACGACAACAGCGACAACCGGGGCGACGAGGGCGCCAGCCGAGAGACCGACAATGCACTTCTACCAACGCCCGGCGGCGCGGCGTCGGCGGTGCGTTCTTCGCTGACGCGGCGGCCGACACGGCGGCGGCGCAAGGTGCGTTCGCCATCACGCGGGTTGTAGTGGATACAATGGACCTTCGGCTCACCCACAGCTGATATGCGTTACTCCTGTAGCCAACGGTCGAGAGCATGCGCGCGCAGGTGCTGGCGTTCGAGTACGTTGTCGCGAATCTCCAGTTTGTGCTCCATGAGCAACGACACGACGACCAAGACGACGACAGAGAGCAGTGTCCGACGAGGCGCAGCGGATCCGGAGCTTCCTGCGACGCGCGGTTATCAACGCCAGGAAGGTCCACCACGAGCGCGCTGTACGAGAGGTTCTGCTTGCCCTACTCAAGCCGTACTACGAGAGCGCAGCGCGTCTCGGAAAGCTCATGGCCGGTCTCGCGTTGGACGACTGGCACTGGACTTGTGAGCGCTGGCGAGCGCTCTCGTTGAACTACTACGTGCCGCTCGCCGAGGCGCAGTGCTACAAGATCGTGCAGGAGACGCTCCAGGCCATCAAGTATCACAAGCTGCCGAAGGGTTCACCCCAGAAGGGGACAAATTTCTTTGGGTGGCGCGACCTTCAGACACTGGATCGGGACTAGCGGTTCGTGCATTTTATCACACGCAAGACGCTGTGGCGATCAGACATCGAGCGGTGCGCCGACCACACGTGGGCGATTTACGGTGACGGTTACGACTACAAGTCGTATAACCTGGGCAAAAGCTGCGACTTTTTCCACCAGGTCTTGCAGCGTGTGTCGCGCGATATTATCGTCATCCAGACCGTCGAGAAGTACCCTGGCCTGCCCACGACGACCCACTCGCTCTCGATCGTCTTCCGAGCGCAAACTGAGACGGGCTATGTGGTTGCGCTGCGGTGTGTGGAGTCTCCAGCGCTCCGAGCTTTCATGAAGTCGGAGGGACTCAGTTTGAGCGGCAACTTTTACTGGAACGCGTACGACGTGGAGCAACGTGACGCCCGGGGCGAGTGCACTGCCATCAAGGTCACGCTGGCGGGGTGTATCGGCTCGGACGATTGCGCGTACGCTCAGCATTGGAACACCGAGATCGCGATCGCTCTCGTGCGGGCCGAGATGCAAATCATGGGCACGCCAATCGTCTCCCTCGAGTCATCACCGTCCGATGCGAGGTCGCCCTCGAACGACACAAAGTCATAGCAGTTCATGCAGCCGGTCGACAACGAGAGCAATGCGGTTTCTGTACGAGTCACGACGGATGTTTTTGATCGCTGATGAAGCTAATACCAAGTTCACATTCATTAACAGCGGCTTAGTCTCGCTTATCGCATTCTGTCGACTCGAGCGACACGATCGGCTGGCCGGTGAGGTTCGCCTCGGCCCGAATGATCGATAGCATGATCTCGGAGCACCAGTACTCACTGTATGCGGGGTTATCAGAGCCGAGGTAACCGGCAACAGTCGTTTGGACTCCTGAGGGATCTCGTGGGTCGATGTCGAGTGTGGTCCAGAAGAAATTGCCGCTCAAGCTGAGACCTCCCGCCTGCATCAGGCGCTGGAGACTCGGCGATGGCATGGCTCTGTAGGAAATCAGGTAGCCGGTCGGCGTCTTGACGCGCGACACCAATGACACGGAATGCGCCATCTTGGAAAGTGGCGAGTAGCGTTCGACGATCTGAAGGATCACTACATCCTCGGAAACGCGCTGCACAACCTGGCTGAAGAACTCGCAGTGTGGGTCGATATTGAGCTGTTGGAGCATCCCCTGCTGGTAGAATACCCACATGGCGTCCGCGAGAGCGTCGATGTCGGTGAGACCACCGGTGATCTGCATCGTCTTCTTTGTGTGAAAGTGCACGTATCTCCGATCGTTCTCCAAAAACAGAGAGCCCCGCCACCCAAAGAGGTTGACCACGTTCGCTTTGGCGTCCTCGGGTATCTCGTAGGAGCCGATTGCTTCCAGCGTCTCTTTGACCATGTCAGAACAGCGGTCTTCGGCCAACGGCACGTAATGCTCTTGCGCGAGCGCGCGCCACCGTTCACACATCCAGTGCCAATCGTCGACAGCCAGCCCCGACATGAGCCGACGAAGCGCCTTCGTACTCAGCTGATGATGACGCAGCAGCCGTAGCCACTCGGCGCGCTTCGCTCGCTCTAGCTCAGTTTGCTGTGCGAGCTTCACGGAGCGCCACAGGAAATCGCGGATCCGCTGGGAGTCGGCGTCGATCTGATCGTCTTGATTGGCGGTCGAGGAGTGCTCATTACCCAGGCTGCGCAGCACGATCGGCAGGTTGTCGAGCACCAGCTCGTACGCTTGGGCCTGCGCGCGCAGCTCGTGAACTTGCAGCTGATTCAAGCACACACAAGTACTAGTTAAGCGATGGGAGCGCGACTGGGTCTCCACTAACTCGAACCTTGCGACGCCGCGCATGCGGGCGGCGTGTCACGGGCGAGGACGACGACGGCGGCGACGAACGCCGCGTGGTCGCGTGGGGACGAGTCTCGGTCTCCGAAGCTGAGTTCTCGTCGCGCACGTCGTCGTCGTTGGGTGTCAGCAGGCGCGCGATGTCCATGGTCTCTGTTACATTCGTGGAGCCAGGTTGCGGTGGGGTGATACAAACTGTCTAGTAGTGACTGGGCTCAGGCACAGTCCAGGGACTCGAGCCTCAAGTCACCGAGTCGGAGATTGATTTGGTACTCAGGCCCGGCCATGTGTCTCGTCATTGACCAGACACACTCAAGTTCCAGGAGACTCGCCTCGAGTCTCCTGGAACTTGACACCTCGAGTCTCGAGGTGCTCGTACGTATACTTCTACTAGCCTGGCTCTCACAGTATACCACATTGGACGTATACTAGTATTGCTTCAAGTCGCCTGATGAGATACGAGACCGTTCCTTTGAAACCTGATAAATCTCAGGACCTTTATTGGCATCAGCTCACCACTATGGTGGCTGTCCCGGCACTGGGCCGCGAATTCCAGGGCCGCCTCGCTCAAGCCATGGACATCGCGCGCCTCCTGACGTTCAACGGCGACGACGCGCGCGACGAGAACTCAGCAGCGGAAGTCGAGGGTCATGGCCACGCGACCACGCGGCGTTCGTCGCCTTCGTTCTCCTCGGCTCTGACGCGCCGTCGTCAGGTACGAGCGATCGGAGACCCCTTTTGCCGCGCTGCCCTCCTTCAATTTTTCTAATTGTTGCGCGTGTTTGAATCAGTTACAAGTACAAGAATTGCGCGCGCAGGTCCAAGCGTACGAGCTGGTGGTGGCCAACCTGCCGATCGTGCTGCGCAGCCTAGGGGTGGTCACAACAGTTCAGTGTCGACCCACACTGCCAGTTCTTCAGCGAAATCTTGCAGCACGTTTCTCCGGATGAGTGGTTGCCCAAACCGTCGAACGCTACTCAACTGCTCAAGATAACCTACTCATGTGTCGCTCGTGTTTCGCGTCAAGACGCCGACCGGCTATCTCATTTGCTACAGGGCGATCCCATCGCCGGCCCTCCAGCGGCGCATGCACGTGGAGGGATTCCTGAACGGCAATTTCTACTGGATCACGTTTGACATCGACTCAAGAGATCTCTCAGGAGTCCAAACGACTGTTGCCGGCTACTTTGGCTCTGATAACCCCGCTTACGCTGAGCACTGGGGCTCTGAGATCATGCTCGCGATCATTCGAGGTGAGGCCAAGCTAATGGGCGAGCCGATCGTGTCGCTTCAGTCGACAGAATGACGCGTGAGAGTTTTCCCCGGTGGATGCATTTGCGAAATGTGATTGTTGAGACGAAAGGGACGAGGCAAGCGCTCTACTCGTCCTCCGAGTGATAATGCGGCTTTTCCTCGACGTTGTATGGGATAAATGTGAACTGGTACTGACCGAAACAACGATGAACGATACATCAGCCTCTGTGTTTAGGTGTTCGATCTGCCATGAAACCCGAACTAGTCAACAACAACATTTATTAACTTGCATCATGGGGACACACATCCATCATCTAGCTTGCGGAGATCAACTGCGCTCCAGTCGCGAGCTGTTCGCTGCGGAGCAAAGAGCCGAGGACCTCCATCATCCACTGTTTAGCGTAATTCACGTTCTTCGCGGAGAGCGAGGCTCCGATACGCTTCTCGAAGGCACTGGCGTCACCTTCTCCTCCGTCGATCCGCTCCCACTGGACCCACGCGCAGTTGGATGGCCACGTATCTCTTGGTCCGTCGATCATCTCCATCAGCTCCGGACACTGGATTGAGCGCACACACTGAGTGAAGCCGCGCTCCGTTTTGACTCGAAACGCGAGATTCACGATGTGTGCGTCGACGTCGATCGTAGCGAAGCGCTCGTCACTTCGAAAAATAAGCATGTGGGTGTCCAACTTCTGAAGGACCTCGAGGGCACCAAATATTCGCGGGCCGATGAGGACTTGTTTGTAGGTCTCGGGATGCGTGTACACTCTCCAGGTTTTTCAACATCTTCGTCCAGGTCGTACCCGTAGAACGCGTTTTCTGGAACTGGAAGTACACGACACCTATCATCAACACGAAGCTGGCAACGCCACCCGAGCATCTCGCCGGAGCTTAGCTTGTCCAGGCACCACTGAAACGCACTCACGTGCTTCATCGCCGCCTCCATCTCGACGCCGCACTGTTCTTTTGTTCGGGGCCGATACAACTTGTGCGCGATCTCGCTCCAGCGCTGAAAGTCGATCTTGAACGCTTCCGCCGAGTCGCATATCCACGGTGGCGTCGACACGTGTGTCTAGAGCACGCATGAGACGCAGCGGGAGGCACGGGAATCCTGTGTGACGAGATTGACCAATTGTACCTTACCGACGACTTCATGCGTCTCCTGCCGTCCTGGGCGACGTTTGTTGAAACGCTGTGTCGGCTGGTCAGCGACCAAGCAGCGACAATCATCGGGCTCGGGTTGGGATGAGTTACACGTATTGTTCACACAAAAATCTACCAGACCGTCCAACGACTCATGTTTCCCCAAGGAGTTGCTTGCCGGTCGCGAGCCGTTCACTACGCAGGAGGCACCCGAGAGCCTCCATCATCCAGTGTCTAGCGTAGCGGAAGTCTCGCCCAATCAACGTGCCACCGACTCGCACATCAAACGCCTCGTCGTCGTCTCCGCCGACGCGCTCCCAATGCAGCCAAATAAAGTTCGTTGGCCACGTGTCTCTCGGCCCGTCCATCGCTCGCATGAGTTCCGGGCAGCAGATCGAACGCACACACTGCGTATAGCCGCTCTCAGTCTTGACGCGGAACACGAGGTTAACGAGGTGCGCGTCCACCTCGATCGTCGAGAACCTTTCAACGCTGCGCACAATCACCATCTGCGGTTCCAGCGTTTGCAAAGTTTCGAGATGCCCGACCACGCGGTGGCCCAGGATGACT
The DNA here is from genome assembly GCA_023336295.1 of Pythium folliculosum. NCBI lineage: Eukaryota > Oomycota > Peronosporomycetes > Pythiales > Pythiaceae > Pythium > Pythium folliculosum. The sequence goes on from JAADWV010000366.1 coordinate 31,067, forward strand.
TCGCGGTGCGTGGCTGGATCCGTGTACGCTCTCCACCCGACATCGACGTACTTCATCATGTCGAACCCTCGAAACGACTTCTGCGACTGGATTTGAAACACGCCACGGACATCATCCACACGCATTTCGCTTTGCCAGCCAAAGGCGCTCGCGCCAGTGTTGGTTGTGTCGGTTCGCCGCTGGAACGCGTTGGCTTTCTTGAGAGCCGCGTTGATCTCATCCTGGCATTGCTCGATGGTCCACGGCCTGAACACTCGTCGAGAGAGCTCGCTCCACCGATCGAACTGCATGTTCGACGCGTCTGTTGGACGGTCGAGTAGCAGCCCGGTCAGCACACGCGCGGCCACACGCTGCTCACGCAGCAAGTGCTGGAGCGTGGTCCGCAGGCCCTCGAGGCGCTTTGCTTCCTGCGCCAGCTGGATCGACTGCTGCATGAGGCGGCGCACGCGCATGGCCTTGGCGTCCAGGAACCCCTCCCAGCGCACGCCGTCGTCGTCGTCATTCGCGACAAGCGTCAGCGCCACGGGCATTGCGCGCTCGAGCGCCGTCAAGGTCTGACGCATCGCGTCGAGCTTGGCCTGTACCACTCAACTCTTTGAGAACGGGTTCGATGGCAGGAAGACAATATCCAAACCAAACGCACCTCGCGGCGCCGCCGGCGATCGCCGCGCTGCGGTGCACGCGTAAGCGAGAGAGCTGTCGTAGGTGTCGTCGTCGTGGGCAACGTCATTGGAACTGGCAGCGGTGTTATAGAATAGGAGACTGACAGACGTGTGCAGACACACCAAAAACAGCTTTGGCCCACCGCGGACCTTCAACCGGCTCTTAGTATTCTTACGAATGCCAGCGCGACCAACCAAGATAACTCGCTAAACGTGCTACCACTATATCGTTAATTGCCGTAATGGACTTCAACAATTAAACTATCACGGTCTACGAAATCTAACGACCAGCGTGACGTCGAAGAAGCTGGTTCTTGCATATATACTCACATCAGCTTCGTATTTTCAGATATAGACCACAACGATGGAGTCGATGCCTGTCATGGTCGCTGGTCGCGGTGGTCCTGGAGCCACGTGAAGCGGAATGTGAAGTCGTTTCCTACTCAAAGGCGCGCTAGTGAGCCACCAAACGCCAGAGCGAGACGGGGAGAGAGAGAGAGGACAATCGAAAGTACGCACCGAAGTGGTCGAGCGAGACCTGCACCATGTACACCAGCAAGAGCGTGAGCTCGGCCGCCACGAGCAACGCCTCGTTCTGGAGCACAAGCGTCAGCTGTCGCATGGGGCGGAAGCCCAAGCGGCGGCGGAGGATGCGATCGAGCGGCAGGAACGTCGCGAGCTCCAGCACGGCGTAGAGCAGCACCGTGCCGATGGTGCGGCGATACGCGGCCGGTGTCAACTCGCGCAGCTGCGGGTAGAACGCGAGGTTGGGCAGCTGCGAGATCACCGATGCATAGATGCTGTAGACAACGGGCACGATGACCTCAACGTACTCGGCGAGCATGAACGTCTCAGTCGCGTTGAGTAGCTCGATTGTCTGCTGTACGTAGGCCTTGCGATGCGGAAATTCGAGTTGGCGCAGCTGAGCCTCCAGTGCAGGTGGGAGTGTCTCTTCACTTGCTAACGAATCGGCCGGGGGAAAGACAATAGGCCCATCCGGAGTGGCTGGAACGACGTTGATAGGAAACACAGTTACGATGGCGGAGGATTTCCCTCGTGTTGTCCGAGAAAGGCGTGGATCAACGATGGCTTGAAACGCTTTCCTTGTCTTGGGGTCTCGGAGGAGGAACATCGCGCAGTCGAGGATCTGCCCTCCGGATGGGACGAGCTGCTGGAGCCTGCGTACCCGGCGGTGCAAGTGCACGAATGTGTACGCGACGCCCAGCAGGTCGATCGCTATGAAGAGCACCGGCGTCCAGCCCGACGAACTCGACTGCATCGCCAGCGACACGTACAGCGCGTGGAAGACTTCGGCGTTGAACACAACGGTCACAGGCTTTAACTCTGGAGATCGACGCATGATCAGTGCGAACACACGCTTGAAACCGTACTTGACCACGGGTAGCACGAACGGCAGTAGCGGCAGGTCCACATAGCTGAAGGCGTACTGGACGATCGGGTATATCGCTGTTTGCACGATTTGGACGATGAGTACGGCGAGCAATGTCAAGAGTGTATGCCACTGGCTGCACAGGCGCTGCCAGCCCACGGCGTGGATAGTAGACGTGGCAAAAACCACGGAAAAGATCGGTTGGCCAAGATTAATCGTGAATGGCAATGGATACCCAACACGCGTGGACAGCCAGAGCACCCACGCTACCGTGCCCGATGCTGTGAACACCACGACTCGAGCGATTGCCAGCCAAGAGTGGACGGCCGCCGCCGGGACGAAGCGATTGAGCTTGAGAACGACGGTGAACGCGACGATCGCACCGCACATCCACACGCGCACCCAGGCGGCATGGCTGTGTGCGAGCCCACGCGACGGTGGCTGGAGTGGCAGCGCGTCCGTCAGCATCATCGCGATGACGGCTGGCACGGGCGTTGTGAACAGCCTGATCCACTCATGCGGCGATCGATGTGCCTTCGCTGGCGAGCAGTGGGCTCGTAACTCGTAGAGGTAGTCGACTGGGCTGGCACGCTGTGCCATGGCATGTGGCGGGGTGGGCGAGGCGCGCAGTTGGCTTCCTCTTGGCGTCCTGAAAGATGGCCAGCGACTTCAAACCACCAGCTAAATATGGCTCGCGGCGCACTGGGGCTATGCACCGCAAACACATAAACCTGAGAAGGCACGAGTCGATTTTATGGGATCCGGTAAGCTCATGTGACTGATTGGCTAACGATGTTGCATTAAACGTAGGTCCACGTTCACACACGGGATACTCTTCGAGGCATTTCAAGTTGGTCCGGCCCCACTGCAATGCCGATGGCAGTGATCGCCTCCACTGGGTCACTTGTCCCTTTTTCAACAAAGAGGCTAGCTCCTAGTTTAGAGAGATGCGAATAGGCAACCTCGTCTGGTTGGAGCGCCGAGCGGTGCATGCACGCGTGGATGCAGTCAACTATCCGTCGATTGTGGAGACGTCTCGAAGGCGGAAAATGACACCACCGGAAAATGACACTACATGTATGTGATAAAGACAGTACCGGGTTGGGCTCCAAGTCACCTCGGTGGAAACAAGGGACCTCGTTGGGTGACAAATCGTCCAGACCAGTCCCATAGTCGCCGAGCGGAGCAAGCGCACGATGGAGCGGCTTCCCGCACGCATGGTGAATGGTTCAGTTCGATGCGACACCGTCCAGAGTCAGATTGACGTTGTGATGACCTCATACGTCTTTTGCCGCACAATCGAGGGGGATTGTGAGATATATTTCATGTACCCACCCTTCAGCACCGCGGGTACATCACACAAAAACACCCTCAACGATAAGACTCTCGCTTTGGAATACATCTCTGATGTAACGTGGGACGTGGTGGATGTATGGGATTCCGAGCGCTCTTGATTTCGACTGGCATGGCGATGCAAATTTCACTTGATTTTGAG
>JAADWV010000367.1:0-34543 GCA_023336295.1 Pythium folliculosum
ACAACGCGTTTGAAGGTACCGTAATACCGGTATCAAAAACACCGCTGCAAAGAATAGTGGCACGCACTTGCCATGAGTTACCTCCTCCATTGTCGTTTGTTGGACCCTCCCGTGTCTTTCCGAAGTTGGCGGGGAAAAACGCAAGCAATGTCTCGAGAATCTCCACTAGAATCTCCACTGTGTATAGAACTCACTCGACGCGTCACAACTGTCCCGCAAGTAATCGCTCGTTGACTTCCCGGGAAGTCCGCGGTTGCGTTATTCTGGCCCGGCACGGACGCGCTATTCAGACAATAGATCACCATCGGCGCCAGAGTTTTCTTGCATTCACTCAACGGAAATCGCAACGAGAGGCTCTATCAAAGCCCAATTGAGACACAAAGGAGCCAGCTGCTCCTATGCGATCTTGACTCCAGATTCGTGCGAGCCGAGCGAAGCCCGAAGCTATGCTACAGATACCAGCCGCGCTAGAAGCGGCTTTCTTGCGGGCGATCTCACGAAGGGGTCGTTGTCACGCGCACCACGCTGCCTTGCTTCTCTGGATATTCTGTTGGCAATGCGACCGTCTCGTGCTCCGTGGGTATCTCACGGAACTTTAGCCAGGGCCATCCTCGTGACACCGCATCTACAAAGTAGCCCTGTGGTCTCTTGAACACTGCGCTGTCCACAAACTCCACCACACGCTTTCCAGCAGGAGCTCTCGGCGGTTCCGACGAGCTTACCGCAGGCAACCCCCAAACAGTCTTCTCCCACATAGCCGGTCCACGACCACCCTCTATAACGCATACCGGGACGATATGATATTTGAATATTAATAATAGATATATAGAGAATTCAAGTGACCTCTATGAAAGCACACAGATGGCCACCAACTCCTCTCGAATCATCATGGGTCGCTGTTACAATGAGGTTCGTCAGTATTCGCTCCCGCCTGGGCGACATGAGAGCGCCTTGGAGCGGTCGAACGTCTACAACAGCTGTAGAAGCTTGAGTTTCTCGACGGCTCCTTCATCTCGGGCATCTTGGGGGTGGTGGCACGGGGGAGACGATGGTATCGCACGAGCCAATTAACCGCACTACGTTGGTTCTGATCTCCTCATTCCACCAGTTCATCACTCCCCGCGGCACCGACAAGTCCGCCCGTTATTCGCTGCTTCCAGAATATCCCAAATCAAGTCCTCGATCATTGTGGTCGCTGCTGTCTTGGTGTTGTTTCGCTCCACTTGAGGCCAACGCCCCTGGCAGCATGACAACCCCCCACGCCGCTGTCCACATCCGAGACCAAAGACAAACAGCGTGCGCCGGTGGCAAACTGAGGAGGTCAGTACCGATGAGACCAGGATCTTCCCGGGTTCATCAACTCCAAGGGTTACGCGACTTCATGGACAACAAGGTCTCTACCGGACCGTCAACGACCCCGACGTCCTGTCGGAGTTGAGATAGACCAATCAATCTCAAGGGCCATCGCAAACCCACCCCCGCCAACAGTTTGGTGCGATCCGACGCACGGCGGCCTATTGGAGAACTGGCTGGATACTTTCCACAGCGAGATCCCGAGCGACTGTCCGTTCTACAAGACTGACAGGAGCGCGTGCCTCCAGGACTGCGTGTTGCGCTGGCGCAGGGTTCTATTGAGTGTCTGGCTTATGGTGCTCCTATTTGCGTCTTCATAGGTCGCTTCTGCTGAGTCCTAGCGAGGTTTCATCAACCACTACACCGGAGGTGCCCCTGTTGCGGTAAGCGGTTGTTTGGATAGGGACTTGGGCGACCTCTCGGAGGAGCAATACGTTTAACACGCGCACCATCCACCAGGGGTCCGTTTCCCGTTTGATTGGGTAGATCACGAGGTTCTGCACCTCGAAATCGGGCCTCCTCGTTTGCTGAACCGCGCTGGATCGACGTCTGGTCCCACCTTGTAACCCAAGAGCCTGGTCTTGTCTTCCTTGAGCTCAACATGTGCAACCGCATGACAGCGCCTGGGCCATCTGGCTCGGTGGTGGTCTGAATTCATTCGATTTCCACGATACAGATTACAAGGTAGCCGGTTGAAGCGGTCGCGGCGGGCCCGAGCCGCGTTGCGAGGTCGCAGCGGCCGCACGGTGCGTGTCTTTCCCCGACCTGGTGGTTCTGCTGGACCAGCCGCCCACGAGGAAGGCGAGACGGTCACGTTCTTAGAGCGCTACAGTCCGTCCACGGACCATTCGGTGGCTAGGTTGGCCCCTCTCGTTCCGGAACCGAAGTACGTAAAAGCAGTTGTCTCAACTTGAGACCAGCCGAGGAGCCGTTGGCAACACCCTCGATGGTACGCCATCAAAGTCGGGTAGTGTGCGTTCGATTTCCTCAGGGATACTGTCGAGTGTAGCTGTGGTCTCTCCGAACCGTCATGTACAGTACTACAGTACAGTAGAGTTCAGTCACTGAGCAAGTGTACCCATGCGCACTACGCACAGTACACCATCCCCGGGGCTCTGGCTTGCTGTTCGGGGGCGTAATCTGAATATTACGGCAACGCTTCGGAGAAGACTGACGGCCCCAGTCCTTCAGCCAGATGGATGCGGCTCTGCCCACTCTGCTGTACAGTTACACGTTCGTCAGGGGCCTCATCTGGAAGTTCTCCAAGGGCGTCTGGTCCAACCAACGCCCAGCCGCGCGGAAGACACAACGCGACCCGGGAGAGACGCAAGCTGAAAAAACTCCACCGGCTCTCCACCCCATCCCACCGAGACGCTGGGTCGGTGTGACCCCGTGAAAGCCCGATAATCAGAAGAATGGCGCGTACGTCCCAAAACGAGGACGAACCGCGTGCCCCCACCTTTGGAATCGCGCTGAATCCGGACCAACCACGCGCCAGATGGGCGTACGGAGGCCAGCGTGGGCGACAGTTGCCTCGGTCAAGCTCAAGCACGACAAGAGGGCCCCTCTGAGGGGGCAGGTGCGCTGAGGAGCGGCCGAGCCACCAGAGCCTCTGGGAGCAATCGTCCGCGTTCCAGCACTGGAGGAGTCAATCCCATTCTCCGGTTTGCTCCGCTTCTCACACCCCACGACCTTCCTCCTCCTCCTAACGGCTCGACCATGCTCTCGCCACTCGTCACCGCCTCGTCGCTGGTCGCGCTCGGCGCCGTCGCGCTGCTCGCCGGCTCGGCCGACGCCCACCAGCGCGTGACGATCCCGGCGCCGACGTACACGAACGACGACCGGAACGTCAACTGGAACCCGCTCGCGTTCCTCGAGAACCAGGGTGTCAAGGCCAACGCCGACATCCTCGGGTACCTCAAGACCAAGAACGTCAAGAACCTCCGCGAGTTCATGGACAACAAGGCCAACTACAAGATCGACGCCGCGGGCGCCACGTTCGAGTGCGGCTACACGAACCCGAACGGCGCGCGCCAGCCGATTCCGGCCAACGGCATGATGCGCTCGACCGGGTACACGCACGAAGGGCCGTGCGAGATCTGGATCGACGACGTCATGGTCAAGCACGGCGACAACTGCCACTTTGACATAGGCGCCAAACCCGTGAGCTACAAGATCGACTTCAGCGCGTGCAAGGGCGACTGCATGCTGCGCTGGTACTGGTTCGGCAACCGCCCGATCGGCAGCAAGCGCTCGTGGCAGGTGTACAAGGCCTGCATCCCGCTCAAAGGCAGCGGCGGCCGTGCCACGGCGAACAAGACGAGCGACGCGGTCGCCGGCGAGGCCAGCGCCAAGCCAGCGGCGACGTCGGTGGCGCCGGCGACCCAGCTGCCCGTGGTGCCCAAGCCGGCGGCGGCCCCCGCGCCGGCTGCCGCCACTGGAGCGGGCTCGGCCAGCAGCAAGTGCAAGGCCAAGCGCGCGTAGACACCCGTGCCCCCTTGTGTGTGTACGGCGTGCCAATCCAGCATCGTTCTCGGTCTCGAGGCGCCAGCTTCCTCGGCGTATCCTGGCACGTTGACACTATAGTATGAACCGATTCAATAGCAGTGACGTGTGATATCTGTGACCTGGAGAGACGTCTCCGCCTCGCGTAATGGTCTCTTCTCTGGCTCTGCGTTGGATCCATCTGGGCGCTTTGACAGGACGAGCGGACGCATCCCATCGTTCCATGGCTTCGGCTGGCGGGCGATCCGTCGAAGTGAAGATGGAGCGTCGTGGCGACGGTAATCTCCCTATTATCGGATCGCTTGTCTGTCAGGAGACTTGATCAGATCACCAGACGCGCGCGCCCGAAACAGCCAACAAAGGTGTACCGCCGTCGCGCTGCCCCCTGGTAGGTTTGACAGTGAATAGCGTTGATCGCTCACACAAAGAGAGAAAGAGAGAGAAACTGAGCCCCCTCCACAACTCAGTCAACACGCACACACGCCTGACGGGAGTTGAAAGCTCGTGGGATTTTTTATCTTTCGATCGCTCGTGGAAAGAACAAGCAGCGGGGGTCACATATTCGCTTAACCCCTCTGTTACCGCGTAATGCAGCCGCAATGGCACACATGCGCACGTGGGATCGTTGCACATCTCAAGCGCAGCGCGGTTTTCCGTTTTCCTGTCGAAGACCTCGACACTTTTCATGGAGGGCCAAGCTATCCAGAAGTCACAAGTGTCTCAAGTGGCCTGCCCAACGCTGAAGTTTCCGACGGAAGGGCGGAGAACCACGCGGCTGGATGGTGTGAAGGGATACCGTTGCAGTGCGATGCAAGCAAAAATGCCATCCCGCCGGTTGACTGACTGTCGACGCCGAGGAAGACAAGGTGGGATGGTCATCATGGCTTAAAACCTCCCACATCCGATTTCGTAGAGAACTGAAAAAGATCCTCGTCGTGTTTAATCCATTCCAAGAACCTGTAGGATTCGATATCGACCAGATCGCCAGAAAGCGCCGCAGTTCCGGCTGGTGAGCTCGTTCGTCGCCCGCGGGTCCGACTCTTTCGGTGAAGAGTGAAGAGCTACAAATCCAGATGTGGAACCGGATACCCCCACACGACATGGCCGTCCTCTCCCTCCCTCCCTTCCAGGCGGGACCGCGGCGAAATGTCTGACGCCGCCACCAGTCCGGAATTCACCGCCACCAGTCCGGAATTCACCGCCACTCCCTCTCCTCCCCGCTTTATCCACAGTATCACCATGGTGTCCAACGTCTCGTACGCCGCGCTCGCGGCCGCCGCCGTGCTCGCCGGCGCCGCACAGGCCCACCAGTCCGTCTACATTCCGGCGCCGACGTTCACGACGACCGACAAGACCACCAAGACCAACCCGATCGCGTTCCTCGAGAACCAGGGCTTCAAGCCCACCGAGGACGTCAACGGCTTCCTCAAGGACAAGGGCGTCAAGACGCTCCGCGAGTTCTTGGACAACAAGGCCAACTACAAGAGCGACGCCGCCGGCGCCACGTTCGAGTGCGGCTACACGGACCCGAACGGCGCGCGCCAGCCGATTCCGGCCAACGGCATGATGCGCTCGTCGGGCTTCACCCACGAAGGTCCGTGTGAGGTCTGGATCGACAACACGCGCGTGCTCGGCAGCAGCTCGGGCAACTGCAACAAGGACGTCCCCGGCCAGCCCGTGAGCTACAAGATTGACTTCAGCGTGTGCAAGGGCGACTGCCTGATCCGCTGGTACTGGCTGGCCAAGCGCCTGATCGGCAAGAAGTGGTCGTGGCAGGTGTACAAGGAGTGTATCCCGATCCGCGGCGGCGCCGCGCGCTCGATCGAGGACTCGGAGGACCCGGACTCGCACTCGTACCGCGTGTACACCAACGAGACCGAGTCGGAGGACGCGACGGATGCGTACCGTGGCTACGAAGGTGTGGACGGCGAGGAGATCCTCCCCACCAAGGGCCTTGCGGACGAGGGCGTGGACGGCGAGGAGATTCTGCCGACCAAGGGCCTCGATGAGGATGTCCGTGGCTACGAGGGTGTGGACGGTGAGGAGATTCTGCCGACCAAGGGCCTCGAGGACGACGCCGACACGCAGTCGGTCGGCATGATCGAGAACGACAACGAGGACACCGAGTCGACCCGCTACTACGAGGACGACGAGCTCAAGTCGATCCCGATCGACGAGTACGAGGCGAAGGAGGAGACCCCGGCTTACGACTAAGCGTTCTGTCTTCTCAACATCGATCGGTGGCCTCCGCGTCACCGTAGTGATACTGTCTATCTCTCTCGTAATGAATATTGTGGCTAAAAGTCTACGACACCATAGAAGTTACGCTCTTATCGAACACAGGTCCTAAGTACTACAGTTCAACGCGATCCTGTCCTAAGAGAGACCGGCATTACTCGTCTTTCCAGGGCCCGGTGACCTCGAACTTGAGCGCGAGCGGCATGCGGTCCGTGGTCGTCATACGCAAGCGCAGCTTGGTCAGAAACTTGAGCTCCACGCGCTCAGCGGCAGCCGCCGGTGGAGCCAGCGAGGTTGGCGCTGTATCCGTCGGCACACTTGTTGCATCTTCGGTCTTGTCGGCCCCGCTCTCCGTTTGCTTGGCCTTGTTCCGGTTCCGCTTGGACTTGGTCGAGTTGAACTCGAGCGACAACGTCGACGTCTTCTCCTGCCATGACCAACGCACTGCGCCAAGGTCCTTGACCTCAATGCGCTGCTCGAGACCCAGCTCCGAGATGTACACCGTGAAACTGCGAGAGCCTGCGCTGACCACCACGCCAGTCGTGTCCACCGTGCCGTTGTGCTTGACGAACGCACACAGGAAGATCTGATCACACTCACGCTCGGCGTTCTTGGCCGTCATCTTCTTCTCGTTACAGTTTTGCGCCACGCTCTGGAGCTCGTCCATTTGCGTCGTGAGATCATCGCCGGCCTCCTCGGCGCGGGCGGCCACGGTCTCTGGGTCAACGATACTTTCTTGCAAGAGCCGATGCACCACCACGTCCGCGTACCGGCGAATCGGCGACGTGAAATGCGTGTAGTACGGGATGTTGAGCGCGTAGTGGCGCCACGCGTCCTCATGCCCGGCGTTGCCCGCGACAAGGTACTCGGCCGGCTTCATGGGTTTGGTGATCATGTTCTGGACGACGCCGTACACATAGTCGCCACGCAGTTCGCGCACATTCGACAGCGAATCGGTCAGCTTCCGGGGCGAGGAACCGTCGATCTCGATCGTGTTCTCGCTCAGAGTCGCCAGCGTGTTCTCCAGCGCCGTCTCGTTGGGCTCCGGGTGGCGACGGATGAACGCGAGCGGGCCCTGCGCTTGCAGAAGCTTCTGCGCCACGAGGTAGTTCGCGAGCAGCATGTACTCCTCCACAAGCCGGTTGCTGTCTTTGATCTGGTAGGTCCCGTACGCCGTCGGGTTGCCCATCGCATCCAGGTTGAACGTCAGCTTGATGTCTTGAAGCGTCACGGCACCAGTGTCGAAGCGGGTGGCGCGACGGTTTTTGGCCACCTTCCACAGATACTGAACGGCCTGGATCACCGACGCGGGCGTGATCTCGGCGTTGTCGCCTTCGACGGGGCGACGCTCCGGCTCCCACTCGTCCAGATTGTCCGGCGTAACGGCGCCGTCCAGCATGCGCTGGGCTGTGCCGTAGTCCAGCTTGCAGCACGAGCGGATGATCGACTTCCCAAACCACGGCACGCAGTCCTCCACGAGGCTGCCGTCGCTGTGCATCTGCCAGACTACTGAGAACGCCAAGCGGTCCACCTGCGGCTGCAGCGAGCACAGCCGCTCGCAAAGGATGCGCGGCAGCATGGGCAGCACGCGGTTCGCGAGGTACACGCTGGTCGCGCGCTGCTGCGCCTCCACGTCCAACAGACACCCCTTGTCAATAAAGTGGGTGACGTCCGCGATGTGGACGCCCACCTCAAAGAGCGTCTCCTCCGCGTTCAGCGCGCGAATATGGAGCGCGTCATCCAAGTCGCGCGCGTTGTACGGATCGATGCTGAAAATCTGGTGCTTCCGGAAGTCGCGGCGCCTGGCGATCTCTTCCTCGGGGATCGTCCACTTCTCGCCGGCGGTGCCGTACTTGTCGTCGAGCTCCGCGAGGATCTCGTGGCGAAAGTCGTTCGTGTGCTGCATGAGACCGTGCTTCATCAGGATGGCCGAGATGCCCGACTCGATGCCGGAATACTCGCCCAAAGTCTTGACGAACTCGCCCACGGGCGACTCGTGGCTCGCCGACCACTTGGTGATGCGGCAAAAGCACATCATCTGCTGCGAGTACGTCAGCGGGGACTTGACAAAGGCGTCCGGGAGCTGGAGCCGCGGGATGCGAATGCGTCGCGGGAGGCGCTGGTCTTGCGCGTTGAAGTACGCATAGTCTTCGTCTGGCGGCAGCGGCGCACTCACGTCAGTGATCTTCGACTTGGGCTCCAACGATCCGACAAATCCCTGCGCGTTGCCCGCGGCGATAATGAACACCACTTTCGCCGTCGGGCGGCTTTGAAGTTGCTCGCTTCTCTCAGCGACACTCATCGCACTGTGGACAGTCGGTCGTTTCGAGGAGGCATTACCATTATCTGTGATTTTTCGCTCCGGCAAAAAGCATCGCGAGGCCTCCAGCGTCGGCCGCCACAGCGCATTGAGCGCGACCTTGCGGTCGGCGGCTTTCGCCTCTTCGACGTCACCGCTTGGGAGCGGACCATGCTGCTCAAGAACGAGCTTCCCGTCGGTCTTGTCGCTTTCCTTGCTCCCGTCTTTCAGCGGCTTCCATTTGTTCTCATCCAGCAGCTTAATCGCGACGAGGTCGCCGTCCATGGCGCGGTTGCGGTCCTTGGTGCCGTCGATCAAGATATCGACTGGGATGCCGTCCACCGTGATGAATGCGCGCAGTCGGTACTGCGGGTTGATGCGGATCTTTCCCTGGTACAGTTCGCCGCGCTCAATCGCCGCCATCACGGTCGCACGGTCGCTGTAGTCCTCGTAAAACTTCTCTCGCGCGTGCGTAGCCTTGCCTTCGAGTTCCGGCTTCGAGTGCGATTTCTTATCCTTTTTCGTAGACGCAGCTATGACCTCGTCCGACGCCTCCTTGGCCGTAGCCCTTTCCTTCTTCTGGCCTGGCTGTTTCTCTGGCGTAGCCACGGCGGGTGCACCCGCCGCAGACGTGCCCTTCTTCTTCTTCTTGGCCTTCTTTGCGGCCCCAACAGCTGGCTCGACCACCTCGGTGTTAGTCTGGTCCGGGGACTTCTTCTTGTCTTTCTTCGCCTTCTTCACCCCTTCGGCAGCGACGACGCTCGACGGCACCGCGTCTTCCTTTGCCTTGTTCGCTTGCTTCGCTTTCTTTTTCTTCTTCTTCGCGCCAGTCAAGCTCATATCTTCGACCAGCTCGGCCACCTCGTGGATCTCGACTGATTCATATTCCGCATCGAGGTCATTCGCTTGCTTGGGCGTTTTGTTCTTCTTGGATGTCTTCTTCTTGTTCTCCTCGACCGAGATCGCGATGGTCTGCCCACTCTCCAGCACACCCTCCTCATTCTCGAGCTGCACAATCTCCAGCACTTCGCCCTCGGTGACCACCACCGACACGCGGTCTTTCTTCGGCTTCTTCCCCTTCTTCGTCGGCACGGCTGCCGCCGCCCCCGCCGCCGCCGCCTCTTTCTTGCGCTGCTTCGCCGTCTTGTTCTTCTGGCTCGTGGCCGCCGCGTCCGCGACGGTCTCGCGCTGGAACGCGACGTCGTCCGCGTCCACGACCATCGTGCCGGCGAACGCCTCGAGCGCCGCGATCTCCACGACGCCGTCGATCTCCTGCTCCAGCCGCTCGTAGTCCGGCTCGGTCATCTCGTCCGCGTGCACCACCACAAACGCAGCGTCTTCGTTCTCGTCCTCGTCGTCCTCTTCGTCCTCGGAGTTCCACGCCATCACCACGCGCGTGGACGTCCCGCGGCCGCGGCCGCGGCCTCTTCCTCTTCCTCTGGCGGACGCCCCGTGCCCGCCGCGCCCCCGGGCGCCGCCACCTTTGGTATGTGGACTCTTCGCCGTCGTCTTCGCCGTGGCGTTGCCTCTGCCGCCAGTGCCGCCTTTCTTCCGCGTCGTCTCCATGTTCCCCTCGCGGTTCGTTGGAGGCGATTTCACTTGTGATCTTTGTTGCTCCCAATGGAGGAAGACCATCACTCACAATTGCCCTGTTTCAGGCGCAAACACTTGTGAGAAACCCAGAGATCCTGTGTATCCGAAGGATACGTTTGCCTAATATAGGACCGCACAGAACCCGACGAGAAAGCGATAGGATACTACATTAGGTTAGGTTACTTCTTCGAGTTCAACAAGGAAGCGCTTGGCTTCGGGGCTCATTTTGGATCAGTAGCTGGCGTGTGGTACGCCTGTGGACGGCGGGAACATCTCGTTGAACTCGGCCATAAGCCCGTCGTGCAGGTCGCCACCACCAGTGCTGGTATGGTGGTGTGTTTGGTGGGTATGGTGGGCGTTGCTAGCCGCGAGCGTCTGATGGAACGGAGGCGGCGCGGTCTCGTACGACGGCGGCATCAGGAACGCTGCGTCGGCAGTGAGCATGTCCTGGTAGCTCACGGAGATTCCGTGGGCGGCGTGATGGCCCTGGAAGCTGGATACCGGCGGCTGAAGCGGCTGGTGCTGCGCGTGGAGCAGCCCGCGGAGGTGGCGGATGACCGCTTGCTGCTGCTGGTTCTCGTGCCAGAGCTGTTCGACCGTGGCCTCGAGCTCCTCGACCTGCTTCTGCGTGCGCTCGCGTGCGCGTGCCGCGGCGATGCGGTTCTTGAGCTTCTTGAGCTCGGCCTTGCTGAGGTTACCGGCCTGGTCCGGCGGCAGCTCGATCGCGATGCGCTTGCGGCGACGGCGCACGGCCGCGGCCGCGGCGGTCGCGGCGGTCGCGCCGGACGCTGCGGACAGCTCATCCACCGGAGCACCGTCCGAGCGCGGGCTCGCGTCGCCGTCGACCGAGTACTGGTGGTCGCTCGAGAGCGGCGACGTCGGCGGCGACAGGAAGTCCAGGTCGTTCATGGTCGCGGCGGGCGCGGCACAGATTGGAGAATGAGGCGTGGCTCTGCCCGTCGCGGCGCGGCGGAGACGCGCCTGCGGGCGGATGAGCGCGACAGACGAGGGCGACGACGCCTGGGACACAGAGGACGCCTTCTTGCCGCTGTGGCGGATGCGCGAGGAGCGCATGGCGTCGAAGCGTATTGGGTGCGGGCGGGCGGAGACTGTGCGTGAAGGGGACGAGGGCTGGAAGACTTGTCGTTAGTCGTTCCCGGCGGCTCAAAATTTCGCGAATGCAGCGAACTTGTGGTCGCGCGGCGCTCGGTACACCGGGCTCGAGCAGGCCTACGGTCCACAACTCGACCATCACTCCGTAGAAAGGCCAACTTTCGTACCATCACTCGACTGTGGCCCGGCCTTGTAACGTGAGCCCGATGAGATGGCGGGCACAGGGCGCTCTATTTGAGACTTTGGATGTGCTCACTGGGTCACCGAGGCGTGATGTCGAGGGAAACGCGATACGGCAGTCGAGCCATCCTCACGAGGAGAACAAGGAATGCTGAGTCAACCCTGCGGGGGATTCCTTTCGAGCGAAGTCTGGCCATGACCCTGCGCTTGCCGAGGCGGTCGCAGTGCCATCCTGGTGCTAACATGATCGCTGGTCGAAGCGGAGCCACAAGCTTCCACATTAGGCAGATCTACAGACTGAACTTGAGCCCATTTGGTGTTCCATGCTCCATGCGGGCAGATCGCACTCGGCCTAGCCATCCGTTCTGGGTGCGCGGCGGATTCTCAGGGCGACTCGTCACTGAAACCGTCCGTGGGACTGAACGCTGCAGTTGGCCTGGCCGTGTTGCGGCCCATGATGACCGGCGCGAGCCGATCACGCGCGATCGCTGTCACCACGAGCGTTCTTACAGTGGCATTGACACCAAGGTCAAGGTCTCACAAAAACAAGTGCACGAACAGAGCCTAACCTACAGCGGGCTAGAGACGTGTACTGTTGTGTGACAGGTCGGGCACTGATTCAACGGTATCTCGAATTTCGGTCACCCACAACCCACAAGCCGGTGGCGACTTAGTGTCAAGTGGCGTGACGACACGGGTCCTGTCACTCTTGCGGTCGCGTCAACCGTCGCTTGCGGTCTCCGTCCGAGGCTGCATGGGTGGGCAAGCCACACCCATGTTCGGAACATGATGTTCCCTCTCTCGACTCGAATAATGGGTGCGTTGGACACGAGTGCTGAAGATCTCCCGATGATTTCTCAGGATTTCACCTGATTTCCGTGGCAGTCCGACAGTTGACCAAACCGGACCTTCAAGTGATCGACGAAGGCGAGCAGAGTTGAGGTTTCTTTGTCCGAGAGGGGGACCGCACAGCATCTATGCACGATACCAGACATCGACTGCCGGTTTACGGCTCACCTCCCATCCCCCTCGCCTTGCGCGTGCGATCCTGAATTCCGGTCCGCTGTCCGAGCTCAAAGTAGGGCCACCTCTGGGCCAGAGAGAGGACGGCCGAACCAAGACGTCCAGGGGGCTGCTTGCGGCGGTTGGTTTCGAGCACCCACAATCCACACTTCAAGGTTCCAATTGGATTGCGAAGGGTGAACACATACGTTCGCAGCAGGCCCCGTCGAGCCCATCCACTGGATGATCCAGCGTTCCCATCCAGCGTTCCCATCCAGACGCTCCCTCCGAACGCTAGCCTACGGCAACGGTCGGGTTCTGGGCCTGCAGCTTCGTGACCAGGACGCTCTCCGTGACCTCGATAGCGCGCTTGAAAATGAATCGCAAAGCAATACACGCGTGAGATCAGAGGCTGCCGTCGCGGTGGGAGGATCAAGACGGTTGTACTCACCTGGTGCTGCTGGATGAGGTCTTTCAACGCATCGATCGAGAGCCCGTCGAGGGTCTTGCCACAAAGTTGGTCCGTTCTGGCAAATACGGATCCCGAATGAGCCCCACGCGTCTCTATCTAATACCGCAAGAATGCCGTCGTACCGCGTTTCAAGCTGATCAATCGCGCTGTGGGCCTCCACAAGTCGGCGTCGCAGCGAGAGGTGCGAAGACATGCCCATGCTGCATTGCTGGACACACACACGAGCATTCAACTTGCATGTGAGACAACAGAAAACTAGAGGAAGTGGGGAGACATTCCCAGCGTGAACGTACGATGCACACACACAACCAGCCGAGGCTCAGGAAGGCCGCGTTCGCGATCGCGCTCTGCTGGTGCCGATTCAAAGCCGAGAACGCGGCCGGTTGACTCGTGGGCTGGTCGCACCAGTTGGGGTCCCGCGCAAACGCGGTCGCGAGCCGCAGCGTGGACGAAGACGAGATCAGGAGCACGAGCAGCGCGGTCGCCGTGAACGCGAACGCGCCAAGCAACTACTCAGCGTTGGTCAGCAAGAGATATTCCCAGCGCTTAGCAATAGAGAATAGAAACGTACGAGCTGCATGGAGCGCACGCGGAAGCGCTCGAGCCGGCGGTCTTCGTTCGCGAGCGGCGTTTGCAGACTGAACCGACTGATCTTGCGCATAAGCCCTAGCAAACTGAGAGTGCGAAAGACAGGTTAAGGACACCTCAGTTTCCGTGAATCCATGGCAGGTTCGCTCAGGAGAGTCGGCAAAGAAGGATATTTGAAGAGTAGGAAGAAGAGCTGCCGCGTGCGGTCGGCCACGCCGCTGTAGGTGCAGACGAAGCGCATGCGAGTGGCGTCGTCGTGGAGGAATCGATCCCGCGTGGCCCCCCAATTGAACGCGTCCATCCAGCTGAGCCCGACGACGATCCCGTGACCCAAGATGCCGAGCGCGGCGTCCAGGTCCTGGAACGTCTTCCACTGGATAGCGCCGCAAGGAAAGGAGATGCGCTCGTCCCCATCACTGTCACTGCCGCTGCCCGCATGCGCGTGGTGGCGTCGGCGATGGCCGAGCCGACGAAACGACCTTGAGCTATGAGGAAGCGCGCTGGTCTTGCTGGATTGTCGCTGCCGCACGCGGAAGAACTCGCCGCTGACCTCATTTTCGACGTAGACCGTCGTAATACCACCGCCTTTCACGGTGTCATGGCCATAAAAGCTGGATGTCAACGTCGCAGTTCCGCCTCCGTAGTCATCGTCGTCGTCGTCGATGTCGAGCGCTCGCAGCTGAAGGATGAGTTCCTGAGTGAGGCCACCGCGCTCGGCACTGTGTTCCCCGTCAGCTTCTGGATCGGCCTGGACAAGTCGCTGGGTCACTGCATCGCTACGTTCGGCCAGTGTGGACAGCTTCGGCTTCTTCACCTTCCGGTCTCTCTTCTCTTTCTCATTCTTGGCCTTCTTCTTGGTATTCTCCTTGCGCCGCGGCTCGCGCGCGGTGTCACGTGCCGACGTATCCATCGGGTTTCTGGACTGGTCCGAGAGAATTGATCCAATACGAACCACCGCGACCTTTCACGATCTGGTCTCACTTGAGGACTCCTAGCCCACACAGGGAACAACAGAATGCGCGACGCAGCGGCATGTTTCGACTTCCCTCTGCTCAAAGACGACGTCACGGGGATCGTCCAGGACGCCGTGCTGAGCACGCTCGAGGGCAACGTGTACGACCACAAGAAAGTGAGCGCCTGGGTGAACACCATGACCAGCGCGTGCGTGGAAGACCTGCGCAAGCTGTGCCCCGTGAGTAGCCTTTCCGTGGCATTGCAGCAAGTGAGACAAACACCAAGGCGGATACTCACTGGTGGTGCCTTGACGCAGAACTTCAAATACGTGGTGCTGTGTGTGATCCGACAGCGCAAAGGCGCGGGGCTTGACGTCTCCAGCACGGCGTACTGGGACGAGAAGACAGACGGTGAGGGCGTGGTCTTGACGGGAATCCTATGCGGTTTATGGCCCTGATCAGCCAAGTGATGATACATAGGTGCCTGCTCCGTGTCTTGGGAGAACGCAACGATCTCAGCGATGCTGTCGGTCTATGGCATGGCACTCTGAATGGATTCAACACAGGCATACAATCTGATTAAGTGAATGAAATATGGGCTTGGTCGCGCTAAGCATCGGAGTCTGCTCAAGCTGTGGCTACAGCGGCGCCATCCGGCTCAGTTTGAGCGGCATTTGAGTTCACGACGTCCTCGCGGGCGTCGATTTTGAGGGGATCAATCGCCACGAGCCATGCGCGAAGTTCCGCTTGAGTCGAGGCCTGGAGAGACCAGACGATGCACTTGCCCCCAGTGAGGCTGACGAGTTGGAAGCAGAATGGGAAGGCCCCGCCGGGTGTATCCGGCTTACTCCCACGTCGCGATACGATGCCAGGTAAGCTGGGGCGGCGTGACGTTGAAGAAGACGCCGACGACGAGGGGACGACCAACTGGCAGCGCACGACGTCCAGAACCCCGATCTGCTCCTTGCGGGCAAAGCTCTTGTAGGCGTAGAGAAACGGCCGCTTGAGTACAAACCATCGACGCTCCCAGCTGAGGCGGTTTGTGAGCGAGTTGCGCGCCCACGAGAGCGGGTTCGAACCCCCTGTTGTCGTGCGCGACGGTGAATTGGGCGACACAATCGCTGCGACCGCTGACTCGTCGAGCTGAATCGATGTCGAGAACATGAGAAACCCGCACATTTCGCCACCGCTGCTCGCGGTTGCATCACCCGCGAGTGAAGAAGGTTCGGACACAAAGTGGGTGACGTGCTCGGTCCCGGGTGCCGAACTGTCCGTTTGGCTCGAACCAGGCGGAGCAGTGACGTCTCCCGTCTCGATTGCGATGAAGACTTCTGTACTAGCCTTGTGCCGAAGGTAGACCGCCCCGTCGTCAAGAAGAAGGACCTTGATGACTGGTGGCGAGACTGTGGCATCGTCAGCCACGTCGGTGATTGCGAGAAGGTTCTCAAAACATTCTTGAGCACGCTCCAGCGTAAGTGGATACTCATCCGAGATCCGCGAGCACAGATACTCGACGAGGATTTCTTGGCGCACTCGCTCCAACGAAAAACACAGCTCAAGACGGCGTAAGCCGTTGATATGAGCATTGATTGCGGCGACGACCGCTGGAGGCTCCAGTATCGCGTCTTCTTCGTCGGGATTGTGTTCATCACTTTCGATGTGCACGTCATGTGCTTCATAGTCGGCGTCTCGGGGCTGCTGAGCCACGTCAATGCTGTACCACGTACCCAAGCGATAGTTCCTGCTGTAGCTCTCGCGGGCCCACCACGCAGTCCGCGAGCTTTCCCACTCTCTAGCAAGTCGCTGGGAGGACGAGACATCAGTAGTACTCAACTTGGTGACGACACTCTTTGATACGACAATCGGAACGTCGGACAGTGTCGTTTTGAAGGCAACAGCGAATCGGAACACACTGCGTGAGTCCCCACCATCTTCCACCTCACCTGCCTCAACACTGCCAGAGGGATTACGTTCCCATCGCAAGGAGACGGTGAGAGAGCGACTTGCCACATCAAGCTCTGCAGCCGATCTGGGGAACAGGCGATGCCAGTCTTTGAAGGTTGGAAGGTCGTCAACGTCAGTAGTAGCGGCGCTTCGAGCAGTATTCACGCCGTTGGTCGCTGGTGGCAACAACAGAGATTGCACGGATTTACCATCCCCAATGGCAAGGTTAGAAGCCCCGCGAGTGGAAAAGGCTGGACTGAGTCGTGCGATCGCAAACTCGTGAAGTACGAGTGGGCCGTGGTCAGCTTGTGTGATGCGGAGACTGACCCGGCGCGGCTGATTGATGTGCAGACGTAACGTCCCGTCGCTCTTGACTGCCACGGGGCGAAAGAATCCGTCGGCATCTCGCTCTTCGATATCAACGGAGACGAACAGCTCGATTTTGTGGGGCTTTGGCGGCGGAAGAGCAGCAGGCAGTCGGGATGAAGACATGTCGCCATATCCCCACATCTCCACACTGAGGAATTCTTCGCATGGCGGACCATTCACAGTCACTGGTACAGTCACGTACGTGACGTGGTTGAACACACACGCTTCTGGACGATCTGAAGATGCGTCTCGCGCAATAATTTTGGACGTCGATTCGACGGCTCCGGCCAAAAAGGACCCATCGTCCGATGCCCCCCGCTGCGAGCTCCATTTCTTGAGCGTCAGTGAGAGTTGCTCCGGAACGCCTGTCGAACTCAAAAACTCGACGTGCTCGATCGTCACTTTGAGCCGGGTAGCCACCACCCTGTTTGACTGATAGTTGAGGCCTTTGTTAGTGGCGGCGGTCTGGGAGTTGCGTGGCGATAGGTAGGATATCCCACGCTTCAACATGCTGCCGCCACTCACCTCTGTATCCCCACGATCAGCCGTCGAGCCGCCAGGCATGCTTTGCAGTTGGCAAAGCATTCGCGCGATTTGTCGCCCAGCGGTGTCGTACGCCGCCACGTTGAGGGTCACATCGCGGAGTGCCTGTGGATCTTTTTCAAGACCCAGTCCGCTAAAGTAAATCCGCATATGCCCGAGCAGACGAACGCTCAGTGACTGAGGTGGAAGTGATAGCGGTGCAACAGTTGAGGTGACGTGCGGGTGTGCAGTCGTATCAAGCGTTGTCGAGTACCGTCCGTCTAGCGACATGGATGCTGGAATCATTCGTGTCTGGGTCGATCTCGAGTCGTCATTTACGCTTGCCTCGCTCTCCGATAGTCTATTCACATGATCAGCATTACGAGCCGAACTGACGTTTCGGCTGGAAGACCCTTGATCATCGGTGAGTTCTTCAACTTCTTCAGGAACGGATACGATTGGATATGACTTGTCTGGTACGAGCTCGAACGACGTTGCAATTTGACGAAGCAATATCAGGTTTTCTTGAAGCATTGCTTGGGACCACTGGAAGATCACGAATCGTTTATCCCCCATGCGCTTCTTGACGAGAACCCTTGGACGTGGCGTTTCTCCGCCGTCTGGGCTGTCCTCTGAACTCGTGGTCGCAACCGCAAACTCCATTTGAAAATTCCATTTCTCAAAGAGCGCGTTCGCTTCAGAGACAAGAGCGTCTGGAGAAGTATGTTCCCCCACAGCTGGAGCTTCCGCAATTTGCTCTGACACTACCGTGGGAGGTGTCATCGACTTCATCTCTGCAATCTGTGGAACTATTCGAGTCACACTCCGAGTTAGGAAACGTGTTCTACATGAGGTCGACGGGAAAGATCTACGTACCGTGCACGCAAAAATTGTGCTCCGACCCGAAGCCGACGGTGTCGCCATGGCGAACACGGGTGCGTACGTCAGCAGCTATGCGATTGTCGTTGACAAAGACTGCAGCATCAGCCGAAAGAGGCTGGATGTCAACGACGTACTCAATCTCGACCTGGTCATCCAACGTATCTTGCTGCTCGACAGGCATTCTTGACCGAACCATGATTACGGCGTGTTTCGCGAGTACATTTTGTTGGTTGTCTCGGATGTCCTCCCCTGATGAAGCCAAACGCAGGAAGCTTGTGACTTCCTCGGTACTTCCATCCGAAGTGTGATTTCGGCTCGTGCGACGAGTGAACGACTGTTTCCGTGGGCTTGATGAACCTCCTTCGTCTTTCGCGTCAAGGGTATCAGCGCTCTCTGCTGCGGGAGAGGGGGCAGCAGACGATGATTTGCGACGCTTTAGCAGTGACCCAGCCCACGAGGTGCTGCGTGGAAGGCGACGAGGCGACCGACTTGTATCGGCGTCCCCAGGCTCGGCAAAATCGGCGGTAACGCCTTCAAGAACGTTGCCGGACGTTGGTTCTTCGCTCCCTACAACGCATATTCCTTCGCGCAGGGTACAAACAACAACGTCGCTTGAACTGAGAGAAATTGTCGGTTTCACGTTGAGCAGCGATGGGAACTCTGTGTGTAGTCGCACAACCCTGGATGCTTTCTTCAGCTGTTCTTCTTGTTCAGCCTGCTGTTGTAGCAGTGTCTCAACCTGCGACTTGTAACTAACCATCTCGTCTTGCATCTCTCGGTAAAACCCATCGCGATCTTGAACACTTGCTGGGAGTTCGGTCTTCTCTTTCAAGTTTTCGACCAAATAAAATGCTTCAGTCTCGCGCCTTGTCAACTGATCTTTGAGTTGCTGGATCTCGTCTCGCAATTGGCGGATGACGCGGGCATTTGGGTCTTCGTTCACCACCGCGCGGTTCATCACTTTTTTTGCAGACTCAGCGTATCGTAACGTGCTCATCGTTTCGTCGTAATTCTGTAACAATCCCACTTTGGTCAGGTCCACCATTGGCATAAAGATTGAAAGAGGTGGACAACGAGTCGCACCTCCGCTGCCGGGCTGACCATCGCGATCATGGTCGTCTTCGCATTGCCACCAAGACTCTCCTTCAGTAGCCACGTCAGCGTGGAGTCACGGTATGGAACCCGCTCGCTGCTCGCGTTGTTTTTACTGAGCGCCGAAATGACTCTTCCGAGTGTCGTCAGACTCTTGTTGATCATCGCGCCTTCCTTTAGACGATCACCACTCGTCCCAGATACATTGGCTCGTTCCGACCCCGCGAGATCTATCATCGCAATCTTCGAAGTCTGTACATCACAACGCATGCCAACAGAATATTGTTTCAATCTCACATCACCAGAATTCGTCGATCAAGCAGAGAACCATTACCTTGACAGTCGGAACATTCGTGACGGCATCGAATGTAGTCTGCGTCAGTGTCAGCGTGAACATTGCGTGGGAGCGAGAAGAGACCGGATTCATGAGTGTAGCAGCTACTGTCCGGAGCTTGTCCCCAGCGAGTATCTCGTCCGCGATGTCTTCGTACGAGTTCACGAGCCGGGTGCTTAGTCCTTCCACAAATGGCCCCGTGATCGGGTGCTCTCGGACTTTCAGGACTTTCCCGCGATTCGCTGCCGATCCAACTGGCGACGTTGGGATCGCGCCTCCTTCGTTCATCGTTGACGTGCCCGACACCGAGAACGAAGATGTCGGTGTGAGCGACGGAGACGACGAGCTATCGAGCAAGTCGTGCACTTTCTCCTTGTAGATCTCGCAATAGCTCATCTGGACGGCAAACACTGTCTTCTTGACGGCTGACGACGGCGCCGGTGGCGGTGCCCCCGTCTCGGCTGCCATTGTGGCCGCCGTCTCTATTTCCACCGCGAGGTCGTTCTCCTTGGCGCGCCGCGCGTCGATGCCCTGGAAGAGTGCCTCACAAACGCGTGGAATCACGCCTTTCCCTCGCGTCGTGGTTTTCTCCCCGACCATCGTGTGGGTTTTGCCGCTTCCGGTCTGACCGTAGGCAAACACCGTGCAGTTGAAGCCTTGGAACGTCGACGGGATGATCTCGCGACCGATCTCTTCAAACACGAGCTCCTGGTTGGGCCGCTGCGTGGCTGTGTCGATGTCGTACGCGTTCGCGTTCGCAAACGGCTCGCTCACATTGGCTGCGGCGTTGTCGACGCCAAAGCACCGGTCAAAATGGAACGAGCGGCACTCGCCGGCCTGGTTCGCGGCCGCGATGGCCTGCGCCGTGAGTGCCACCGGTACGTTCGTGGCCGAGTACTTGGTTGTCGCCGTGGAGATCGCATCCAGAAACGTCGGGTCTGTGAACAGCGCCGGGTTCACGACCTGCACGGCCGACTTGGTCACGTTGACGACCACGGGCGACTTGGCCAGCAGCTCGCGCTCGCTCAGCGGGCGCACGC
Source organism: Pythium folliculosum (assembly GCA_023336295.1). Lineage (NCBI taxonomy): Eukaryota > Oomycota > Peronosporomycetes > Pythiales > Pythiaceae > Pythium > Pythium folliculosum. The sequence goes on from JAADWV010000367.1 coordinate 20,480, forward strand.
GCACGACGACCTTGATCGCCGTCGAGTTGGCCGCGCCGCCCTCCTTTGCTGGTGACGACAGCGCTGCGGATGGGCCAGTGACCGCGGTCGGTGAAAGGACTGGTGGCGTTTCCCCAAAGCTGTCGGTGCGATCGTCGGACGCCTTCCCCGTCGCCGCCGGCGCCGCCGTGGAGCCGCGCCGCGCCGACGGCGAGATGCACTTGGGCAGCGACACCTTGCGGCCGAGCATTGCGGTGTCTCTCGTCCGATCCGGCGCTTCGCGGCGTTTCCCCTTCTCTTTTCCCGTCCGCGCGATCTTGAAGCGGCACGACTGCAGTTACGAACCATTATGGTGAGTTCTAACAAATAGGTTGCAACGCGAAAGCTGCCACACGTCGCAGACGGCGATGGCTCTCATTGGGCGATGGATTCGAGCCAATGGGGAGCTCCGCTGATCCATCTTCGCGAGCGTCGCTGTGAGGGGAGCGAGACGGAGAACAAGCCAAAGGGAGAAGCAAGAGATGGTGTCGGCCATGACGCTCGCGCTGCGCCGCCGCGCTGCGGCCGTGCGCCCCGGCTTTGCGGCGCGATGGATCGCGTCGGCGTCGTCGGCGTCGTCGTCGCTCGTGACGCCCGAGTGGCTCCGCGAGAGCGACCTCAAGAGCGGCTCGGTGCGCGTGCTGGACTGCGGCCACCCGGTCGAGTACCAGCGCGCCCACATCCCCACGGCCACGTCGTTTTACGGCTTCAAGGCCACGAACCTCAAGGTGAGATTGATGATTGCTTCTTGTTTCGATTGGTAACTGCGGGGCCTGACTGGATCTCGGTGTGTAGGATACGCGTGGCGGCACGGGCGTCATGAGTTCCTCCGAGTTCGAACAGATCCTGGACATCTTGGGCATCGACACCAAGTCGACGCTTGTCTTCTACGACGACGAGCTGAGCATTGTATGTTGCCAGATACCGCTTTGTATGGTTTGTTGTTGAACCTGATGGAGCGTGGTGCATCGTGCAGGGTGCGACCCGCGCTTGGTGGGTGTTTCTCCACTACGGTTTCCCCAAGGAGAACCTCAAGGTGCGTCCTCCCTTCTCAATGGAGCGTTTGTGGAGTCGTGCAAGGCTGATGCAGTGGCTGTAGGTTCTTGATGGCGGCTGGAAACAGTGGGTCCTAGACATCAAGGAGGTCTCGACCAGCCCGTCGTCGTACAACACCCCAGCCACCGAGTCGCTCAGGTACGACTCCTCGCCCCCTGGCGCGCTAGTACCGAGGGACAACTTGAGCTGATCTGCCGGTGCCTTTGTGTGTAGTCTGCCGAAGCCCACGGGCAAGCTGATCGGCTTGGACGACGTGCAGTCGGCGCTGCTGAACTCGTCGGCGCAGTTTGTCGACGCGCGCTCGCACGCCGAGTTCATCGGCGCGCAGGACAACGGCAACCGCCGCGTGGGCCACGTGCCCGGTGCGATCCATTTCGACTGGAAGGACGGAGTGGACGTCGTGCGCAACGGGCTCTTCAAGAGCAAGGACGAGCTCGAGCACGCGCTGGTCGCGGAGCGCCGTCTGCCGAGCGACCGCGCGACGCCGCTGGTGACCTACTGCCAGCGCGGCATCCGCGCGGCCCACGCCGCGTTCGTGCTTCAGGAGATCCTCGGCTACGAAGACGTCAAGATCTACGAGGACTCGATGCTCCAGTACCTGAACCGCGACGACACCGCCATTGAGCGCAGCGACTAGGCAAATGTACTGATTCAAGGAGTTTTCCCTCTCCCCCAGGGGTATACTAATCTACGAATCACAGTGCCAGCGGATGCTGTCCACGAGACGAGCCAGCGTTGCGACGGAGGAGCCCGGTTGTTGATGTCGTCGAGGTCCAGCTCAGCTGGTGCGGTTTTCCTCTAATTCAGTACAATGTCGTCCATCAAAATGAAGGATTCCGTTTTGCTGGGTGGCAGCGGCGGGCGTTCACCCTTCCTGTCTCGTCTTCCGCGCTGGTCGCGAGCTGGCCGGTCCAGGCCTGGCGTTCAGGACGGTCGATGCGTCGGGATCGCGTTGCCCGTCTCTCTGGGCATTTTCCACTGACTCCTCGCTGGACTCATGGCTCTGCCATTCCGAATGGCCGCGAACGGCCCACGCGCGGCGCGACACATATGGTACACTGTAATCCAGATACTAGTAGTGCGCACGACGCGCCTGCCTCCGTCTGCCGTTGACCATGTCCGGAAAAGAGGAACGGATTTCCAGGGGAGAGGCGACGATGCCGCTCGTGTGATGTGTTGTGGGCTGCCAACTCCACTCGGGCTCATGTGGTGTGTTGGGCCAGTAATCAGCGGCTGGACGCATCGCGAATGATGATGCCCCCGGTGGAAACCACCGTCTTCACTGACACACGGCAAGCCGGACCAGCCGTGCGACAAGGGAAGAGGTGCCCAATCGTTCAGTGTACGGTACGGCGGCCACCTTGTCGTACCCTCCGCCACCAAAGTCGTGGATGGGACCCAGTGCTTCTTCCCGGCCCCTCTGGCCACAGGCCAGCGAAAACTGGGCACTGGCCAAGCGCAGTAATGGTCTCCGTCCTGAGGATCACCGGCTTACCACCCCTGCGGCTGGCGCTCCCGCTCGAAGCGCGAACCGAGCAAGGTTGATCAGCGCCCGCTGACTCGCCGCGGCTAGCGATCAGCCTTCTTTGTGTCCAACGCCCCGCGCTCGAGATCAGCGCCCCTCAGATCGTCGCTGGTGGTCACAGCCCGCGTGAATGTCTAGCCAGTCGAGAGGCAAATGAGCCATTGATGGGGTGGTACGAGAAGATACGTATGTAGCACCTTCGTTCAACGTCGAATAGGCGTCGCCCACAAACGGCGGATCCCCACTTTGCTCGCCGAAGACCGGAGAAGCCGCACGGCGTCTCGCCGAACGCATATTACGAAACTCTACTCACATGATCATGGAGGTCTTCAAAAACGCCTTGTGTTCCATAGTCTCTAACGTAAAATCCTGTATCCGGATATGAAGATTCTATCTCGTTCCTTCGCTAAGGGGGCTACTGAATTCCCTCCGCTCCTTCAAACGCATCAACGTACTGATGGAGACTCTGCTGGTCGATTCACGCACCTTCATGTGGCCGCCATCGGCGTGGAGAGAAAAGCCACTGGCAACGATGAGCAATACGTACAGTACGGCAACTACACCTGGAAATTCCGGAATCAGGTTTGGCGGGTGTTGGTGGCGATGATCTGAACCGGAAGAGCTCTAGCTTTCGGTGCCTAACCACGCCTCATCGGAGCACAACGAGCCCAACATGCTTGGCTAGCGGCGACTTTCGCGGCATGTTCATGTACACAATCTCTGCGAGCCCTGCAAATGTGCCCTGCTTCCACCCCCCAATGACCCCGGCATCCAAGTGGACCGGAGACAGACACTCGGGCTTTCATTCGCGCCACCATTCCTAAATTTTAGAAACGGAAACAGTCACACCCTTTCAGTCCACGGTGTACATTCGCAGCGCAACCCGTGCAGGATCAGGCCGCACAGCACTCACTGGCATCCTCGCCTTTGTGAGGGCATACAAAAGGTGAGTGTGTCTCGTTAGCCGATCAGCCCCCCACCACCACGACGGTCTCCTCTTCCTCTGCCACCTTCTCTTCTTCTTCGCCAAGCATTCGCCTCGAAGTCGAATAGGGTTGGGCGCTTCGCGGAGACCCATCCAGGCTGCTGTGGCGCAGTCCAGCTCGAAGAGCTGCCGGGCTGCTAATCCTATTAGGCGTCCGTCCGGGCCTTGCACGCTACTGCCACCGTGCCTTCTGGTCCCAAGCACGTGGTGACCGCGCTGCTGCTGCCATTCACCAACCTTCTCTCTCTTGCCAACCCACGGCGCTTGCGTTGCGGTGGTTGGGGTGCCGTCCAGAGTGCCGTTTCTCGCGCTCTGCTGTGCTGCCACGCGATCGTCCGACAGACACTCACACCGTGTCTTTTGAGACGAACAGACCACGGCGGCCGGCGGCTGGTCCGCGTGTGATAGGATACCGTTTCACTCACCTCCCCCGCCCCATACGGAGTCAGCCCCCACGTCCTCCTCCGGAGTGGACACGGTCCCTCGCTGTACTCAGCTCCTTTTTGTCTCACCACGCCGCGTGCCTGACTGACCGCCCGACCGGACACCCTCTCCATTGCACTGCCAACGCAACCGGCGAACCTTCAGCTGGCGTCGTCAATTCCCAACCTTCTAACCAGCGCACAAGCCCCCAAACACCCCGTTCACCACGACGACGCACCACTTGAAAGCCATGGACATTCGCCGCCTGCTGCACAACCCGGACGACGGCGGCTGGTTCGTGATCGGCGAGGCGCGCAGCGAGGCCGAGATGGCGGATTTTCGGCGCTCGCTCAAGCGCAACGCCATCATCAACACACACCTCGTCAACTGCACGATGAACCACGAGAACGATCAGGTCGCGAACCAGGAGCACAAGATGAAGGTCCAGTGGACCAAGTGCACCTCGGCGCTGTGCCACCCCAAGGTGCCGCGCGACGACGACGCGCCCCACGGCAGTGGCGGCGCCAAACGACGGAGCTGCCCCGTGCAGCTGCGCATGTCAACGTGCCAACTCACGTTCCAGGGCGTCGTGTGCCAGGCGTACGAGCACTTGAGCGACGAGCAGGACTCGGCCGAGCCGCTCCAGAGCTCGGTCACGGACGACATGAAGACCCACATCGTGCGCATGTTGGAGCACAACCGGGACATCAAGCCCATGGTGATCTACAAGGAGCTCCAGCGGCTCCACAACCAGAACCTCTTCGGCGACGACCTCATGCCGACCAAGATCCAGCTGCGTAACGCGCTCACGTACCTGCGCAGCCGCAAGCTGCGGCATTCGTCCGTGTGCTCCACGACCTCGAGCACCTCAAGCCGCAAGCGGAAAGCCTACGACGTCGATGACGAGGACGGCTCGACCTCTGGCTACGGCAGCGCGTCGCCGCCCCGGGAGGAGCGCCGCCACCCTGAATGACGCCAGGTGGGGCACGCCAGGACGCTGCTCCTGGCGCTGTCTCAAAGATAAGTTAAGGACCCCCATAGCAAAGTAAGGATAGTAGTAATCGAGAAAGTCGTGCGTGAAATGTTTACGAAGGAAACCGCGTGGCGCTCGCTCTCAGCAGCGCGTTTTGACTCTCCGGTGATATGCCTCGAAGAAGCCCATGAGACCCAGGGTGAGGCTCGTGGGCTTCTTGGTGTGTGATTCCTCGCCGTGTGACGACGGGATCAGCGGTAGAGGAGCTGGCGACACCGATGATAATGAGAGCATAGAGATCAATTCTGGCTGGCAATCATCGCGAGCCAGCAGCACAAACAGAATGGCACTGTAAGCTGAATGACTGCTATGTAGCCGATCTTTCGGATAATCAGCATGACGCCTTGGACGCTGATCTTCAAAGGAGGTGGCCAAGATGCGGATCCTTACGAAGCCACTGTCTGGTATGGCGTGGACCACATCACTTCCCGTATAGTGTAGTCCACTCGGAAGTTGAAGTCCTAATCCTATCTTTAACGTGTTCCTAACGTCGACGCCGTATCCGAGTTTCCCTAGCTCCCCCTTCCTTCCCCGACCAAAACCCGCAAGGAGAAAGCGAAAGATCTTCCCCACGGACTGAGAAAGAATGAGCAGCGAGGAGATCGGCAAGAAGGCGGACTTCACGGCGGAGTTGGCGCGCGTGCTCCCGCAGGCGCAGTCGGTCGCGGCCAGCGGCAACGTCGAGGCCGCGGCCGAGCTGCTGCTGGGCGTCGAGAAGCAGTCGCGCCTTGCGAACGACATCCCGACGCTCAAGAGCGTCGTGGCCGAGATCCTCGCGCTCTGCGCGCAGTACAAGCGCTGGGAACTTCTCAAGGACCACATCTTGATGCTGTCCAAGCGCCGCGCGCAAAAGTCGGGCGCGATCACGGTCGTCGTGCACAAGTCGATGGAGTTTCTGAACGAGACGCCGTCCGAGGCCGTCAAGATGGACCTCATCAATGCGCTCCGCACGGTCGCGGAGGGCCGCATCTTCCTCGAGAAGGAGCGCGCGACGCTCACGCAGATGCTCTCGCGCATGAAGGAGGCGCGCGGCGAGATCGACGAGGCCGCGACCGTGCTCCAGGAGGTCCACGTCGAGACCTACGGGTCCATGACCAAGCTCGAGAAGACCGAGTACATTTTGGAGCAGGTGCGCTTGACGCTCGCGAAGAAGGACTACGTGCGCGCCAACATTCTCTCGAAGAAGATCCTGCGCCGCACGCTCGAGGAGGCTGGTTTCCAGGCCTGCAAGCTCAAGTTCTACGAGCTCATGATCCAGTACGACACCCACGAGAACAACTCGCTCGAGCTGTGCCGCCACTGGATGGCGATCTTCAACACGGACACGGTCAAGGCCGACGACGCCATGTGGCGGAAAGCCATTCAGCACGCCTCGATCTTTGCGATCCTGTCGCCGCACTCGAACTTGCAGCACGATCTGCTCCACACGCTCGCGCGCGAGAAGCTGCTGGAGAAGGAGCCCGAGTTCTTCTCGCTTCTCGAGAAGTTCACCACCAAGGAGGTGATTGGATACCCGCTTCCGCAAGATGCGTTGTTGAAGCAGCACCCCGTCTTCAACCAGCCCGAGCGTGGCGCCGAGTGGTTCAAGGCACTTCACTTGCGCGTGACGGAGCACAACATTCGCGTCATCGCCGAGCACTACGAGCGTATTCGTATGCCGCACCTCGCGTCCATGATCGGCCTCTCGGAAGACGTAAGATACCATGTAGCATGTGTCTGTGGGTTTGCTCTAGTGGTCTGACCTCTCTTTTGCCTTGCAGCTCACGGAGGCCAGCATCTCGACGCTTGTGAGCGACGGATCCATCTACGCCAAGATTGACCGCCCGGCCAAGGTCGTTTCGTTTGTGCGACCGAACTCGCCCGAGGAGCAGCTCACGAACTGGTCTGGTACGTCATCGCATCATCATATTCCTGGTGTTTCAGTGAGAGAAACTCCACAACTGACATGCCGGTGATATCTGTAGCCGATATTTCCCAGTTGCTCCGTCTTGTGGAGACGACGTGCCACCTGATCAACAAGGAGACGATGATCTACAAGATCTAGGCGAGACGAAGGCGGTGCCAAACTAGGCGACTGTGTTCACTCGTAGCCACGCACACTCTGCTCCCAATACAGAATCACACACAATGTTTCGAGCTACACGCCCAGCGTGGGTACAGAATGAGTCATACAGAGATTCAATTTGCTGGACGTACTCAGTAGCACCTCCATTCTCACAGCAAGTCGTCTTCGTCTTCGTCGGCGTCGTCGAACTGGCCCGCGACAGGCGTGTCCATGTCATCCGCCCTCTCAAGGCCCGGCGCGATGTGCAGCACTGAGTCCAGATGCGCGGCGATCTCGGCCGCGCGTGCGCCGTTCTCGACCTCGTCCTCGTCGTAGATCCAGCCCTCGTGCTCACCGTCGTCGCTCTCGTCATCGTCCGGGTTCAATTCCGCCGACTTGGAGAAGGCGTTGAAAAGCTCCGACACTGACGATACGGTCACATACACGCAGAACGCATGAGCATCACATACGCGCATGATATACGCTGGAAACGAAGTACTCACACTGCTTCTCGTCCGCCGGCACGAATCGCACTTCGCTGATCTCTTCGATGCCAACCTACGATAGAGTCATACACCTCTGCGTCAAGAAAACTGGGGAAACCCACCAGCAGGATGCGTGGCGGGCGTACCTGGCAGTAGAGGCACGGGCGGTCAAACGCCGCCGGGTCGCGCGAGATCGCATGGAGCGTAACCTGGCTCACTTCCCACCCGTATCCGACACGCACGGCCGCCCGATCCCCGACCCACACAATGCGCCTATTATACACCACGCACGCGTCAGTTTAACCATCCCTCATACGTCATCGGCTGCGCGGCGACGCGCACGTACTTGGTCGTGACGAAGAGCGCGCCCTTGGTGCGGTTGAGCGGGAGCTCCTCGGTCATGCACTCGTTCTCGGCGTCGGCGTCGTCGTCGCTGGCCGCGATGTGGATCTCCACGTCGCTAAACGTCACCATCAGAAACTCCTCCTCGTCCTCATCGCCGGCGCCCGTGCGCAGCAGCGGCGCGCCCGCGGCGTTCAGGTCGGCGCTCGTCAACACGTTCATTTTCGCCTTGGTGTTGGTGTAGATGCTGATCGACCCATTGGTTTACTGGGAAAGCAGCATACATTCACGTATTTACGATATTGGACGTGAGCAGGGAATCCAGGCTAATGAAGTGAACTAACCTAGCAATGATACCAGTATGCTGCTGTCCTCGCGGGATGACACGCATGCTTGTGGCGTGTGCTCCAGCTGAGCTTCCTGATGGCGACGAGCTCGCCAGGTGACGCCGGAGAGAGCGGGTAGGTAGAGTACCGGTACGTGGATTTCGGCGCGCACACGTGTGTCGGATGACTGGATCCGGCGGCGAAGGCACCGCCGGTAGGGCCTTAGGGCTCCCTGGAGCCCTTGGTTGCGCCGCTCTTCTCGCCGTGCGTGGATCGGCCCCATGTGGGGCCGATCCACGCTTGGGGCCCCGCATGCGTCTCCGCAGTGAGCTCTGAACCGATCTCATCTCTCTGCACTTGGCGGTAGCGTGACTCACAGTGGCGGCCCCGCACCACCACTCGAATACCAAAGCTGTAACTGCGGGCGGGCCTCAACTCTCTCCATCCCAATCCAAATCAGCGGAGGACTCTGGACTCTTTTGTCCTGCACGGGGCTGAGACCGTCCGTTGGATTGCTCTCTACCGTTTGCTGTGCAGCTGGGACCTGTCGTGTCCAAGCAGCATCCGCCAATGCCGCGTCAGCTGCTTCAGTTCTCGGTGATACAGTGTAGCAGAGTCCATGGGTTCAGTCCGCATGTGAGTTGGCCCTGGCTTTGGCCGACTGTCGCACTGCCCAAATCGCCCGCACTGGCCATACGGTCGGACTCCGCAAGGTACACGTCCGCGTCAGCCAGTGCTCAGAGCGTCAGGAGTTCCGCGATGGAGAGGCGTGGCCACTCCAGCGAGTGGCGCTTCCTGTACCGCGCTGAAACGACGCGTTCTAACGGGCAGAGCAAGTCTCACATGACGCGCTCGCCGTCCCTTCGCTGAGAGCTCATTCCCCAATTTACCCCACGACCCGACACAACGCATCATTGCGATGGCTCTGTGGCGATTCGTGCAGCTTCTCGCTGTCGCTGCGGTCTCCCTCCGGGCGGCCCAGGCTGCGTACAATGAGACCGACGCAAGTTCGAGGAATGCGACAATTGGCCACCGTAGGCTCGCGAGTACCGCGCCGGGCAACGTCGCCGCGTGCTACACGCCGTTCCACAACAACGAGTACCCGCTCTTCGGCGGCTCGCTCAACCTGGACGCGCTCCGTTCGGCGATTGAAGACGACTTCCGTGTCATGAGCAAGTACTTCACGCACGTGCGCACCTACTACGCGCAGCACTTTGGCATCGAGATCGCGCCGATCGCGGCCAAGTTCGGCGTCAAGCTGTACCTCGGCGCGTACCTCACGACCGAGAGCTGGTGGACCAGCGAGGCCAACGCCGCCGCGAACGCCATCAAGAACTACCCGGGCACGGTCGAAGTCGTGTTCACGGGCAACGAGAACCTCGCCGACTTCCGCGAGCGCAGCTGGGACATCATCAGCAAGATCAACGACATCAAGGCCCGCGCCGGCAGCGCCGCGGGCAACGTCAAGTACGGTACCGTGCAGCGCATTAACGAGTTTGTGGACGCCCGCATGAACTGGGACATGCAGCAGCTCAATAACGCGCTCGACATCCTCGGCGTCAACATCTACCCATTCTTCACCAACAGCTACGACGGCAACCGCCCGGCGGCGCTGCTGGACGCACAGTGGCAGCAGGTCACGAGCAGGTACCCGAGCGAGAAGATCCGCCTCACGGAGACGGGCTACCCGACGGCAGGTGGTGCGCCGTGGCAGGCGCCGAGCGTCAAGCCGGGACTCGACGCCTCGGTCAACTTCTACAACGGCGTGGTGGGCTGGACGCCCAGCGGCTACGAGAACAAGCCCAAGTTCTGGTTCCAGGCATTCGACCGCCGCTACGGCGACCCGGGAGCCAACGGCGTGGACTATGAGCTCTACTTTGGGTTCCTCACGACCGCGAAGCAGGCCAAGCGCGACGGCTTCCCGCGCCAAGTGCAGGCGGTCGCGCAGCTCGCAGCTCGCTCGGCGTCTTGTGACATCGAAGAGAATGTCGACTACGCTGGCAGTGATGTCACCAATAAGCCGGCCACCGAAGCCGAGAGCTGCTTCGAGCTCTGCAACGCTGTCTCTGGATGCGGCGCGTTCACGTGGTCCTCGTTCAACGGCGGCACGTGCTGGCTCAAATCCGGCAAAGGCTCGTCGGTGCGCACCAACGGCTTCCGCTCGGGTGTCGCTTGCTCATCGCCTTCCTCGACAGCCGCGTGCTCGATTGAAGAGAACGTGGATTATTCGGGCGCGGATGCCGGCAACCGACCAGCAACTCAAGCGGACAGTTGCTTCGCGTTGTGCGATGCGGTTCCCGGCTGCGGCGCCTTTTCTTGGTCCTCTTTCAACGGCGGAACGTGCTGGCTCAAGGCCAACAAGGGCAGCGCGCGTGCCAGTTATGGCGCTCGCTCTGGTGTTGCTGGCTGCACGACGGCTTCGACGGCTTCGACGGCTTCGACGTGCTCGATCGAAGAGAACGCCGACTTTTCGGGAACCGACGTCGGCAGCAAGCAGGCGTCCCGCGCCGAGAGCTGCTTCGGGCTCTGCAACGCCTTCTCCGGCTGCGGCGCCTTCACCTGGAGCAACTTCAACGGCGGCACCTGCTGGTTCAAGTCCGCCAAGGGCAACGCCAAGTCGAGCCAGGGCGGGCGCTCGGGCATCGCGTGCAAGTGCAACCTGGGCGGACTGGAGGTCGGTGTGGACTACTCCGGACCGGACGTGGGCAACGCCTACGGCGCCAACGCCGAAGCGTGCGTCTCGCAGTGCCAGGCCAAGGCTGGGTGCCGTGCGTTCACGTGGACGAAGTTCAACGGTGGTACGTGCTGGTTCAAGGCCAGCAAGGGCTCGGCCGCGGGCAACGGCGGCGCGACCTCGGGAGTCATTTGCTAGAAGCTCGACTATCTAAAATATGAAGGATGCAAAGATACCAAGCGGAGGTCTCTTTTTGTGATAAGCAGTCGTATTTTTGTGTCTTCATGGTTGTCTTGAGTTAGTACTTGACCAGCAAGAACCTAACCCCCGTGTGAGCAGCCATATGGTGCTGGCGAAAGCCCACATGGTGGCTCAAAGTGTCCCTGCGTGGCAACACCTTGTTTGTGAGTCCGGTGGAGAGCTTCCTGCCAGTAGTCTGGTTCGGGATCCACGTGCCCGAACGTTCGAGGAGGCTCCACCGCCCAGAGCAACCCAATGCTTTCCACCAACAACAACAGGGACATTCGATAGTGGTGCTTTTTGAAGCATTAAAATGGACATTGCCAACATGACTCTTATCGCTTGCCTTGCCATGGCAATGCCGTTGGATGGCACGTTTGACCACCTGAATGTCAAGGCAGGAAGCCAAGCGCCACAATCCAACGATCTTTTGCGAACAGGAGTTGCTCAGCGTACCCGAACCCGACGTGCTAGCCAATCACATCACTTTGTCGCCCAAACCTGCGACACATGGTGCTCCACACCTGCGATCTTCGTCTGCTTGTGAAGCCAGTTCAATCAACCACTCCAGTCTAAAACCAGTCTAACGCACACCGGCAGTCAGAAAACTCCGCGGATTTTCGGCCCTTCAAAGTTTGGCGAGTTCCCTACATCCCATGCAACTGTAACTTCCGGTCATTCTGGATGGCGAGCAGCCAGTCTGCTGCGTTGCCAACACGCGTGCCCGGTCCAGAGAAGCCCCCCGTTCGCGACGTCGTTCCCTCCACCATGGCATGGGAATTTTAGTCCTCTCGCCGAAACCAACCTTGCTCCCGTCCAGCGTTCCCCTCATTCTCCGGATTTCCAGCTTGCAGCTACTTCCAGCGTCCCCTCGAATCCAGGAAGCGTCGCCATGTTCCGCTCCGCTCTCCGCGCCGTGGCCGTCGCCTGCGCGGCGCTCGCCGCGACCGCCCAGGCCGCCGTGCCGGGCAACATGGGTGCGTGCTACTCGCCGTTCCACCTGCAGGCGTACCCGCTCCACGGCGAGCGCCTCACCTCCGTCGACGGCGTCAAGACCGCGATCGAGAACGACTTCAAGCAGCTCGCGAACCACTTTGCGTACATCCGAACGTACTACTCGCAGTACGTGGGCATCGACATCGCGCCGATCGCGGCCGCGCACGGCGTCAAGCTGTACCTCGGCGTGTTCCTCACGAGCGAGTCCTGGGGCGCGAACGAGGTCGCGGCCGCCGTGCGCGCCGTCAAGGAGCACCCGGAGACGGTCGAGGCCATCATGGTGGGCTCGGAGAACCTCATCGACTTCAAGGAGAACGCCGACACGATCCTCAACAAGGTCAACGAGATCAAGGCCGCGCTCGGCCCGGAGCTCGCCGGCAAGGTCAAGTTCGGCACGGCCCAGCGCGTGAACGAGTACCTGGACGAGAAGTACAACGGCGAGACCTCCAAGCTCGCGGCCGCGCTCGACATTTTGGGCGTCAACATCTACCCGTTCTTCACCAACAGCTACGACCCGACGAACCCGGAGAAGCTGCTCGACCAGATGTGGAAGAACGTCGCGGCCAAGTTCCCGGCCAGCAAGCTGCGCGTGACCGAGACGGGCTTCCCGACCGCCGGCTCGAACCCGTCGATGGCGCCCAACGTCAAGCCGTCGCTGGACAACTCGGTCGGTTACTACGAAGGCCTGCTCAACTGGGCCCCGCAGGGCGCCGAGGGCTCGACCAAGTTCTGGTTCCAGGCCTTCGACCTGCGCGGCGACGACAAGTCCATGGGCGTGGACTACGAGACGCACTTTGGCTTCTTCACGGCCGACGGCCAGAGCAAGAAGAACAACTTCCCGTACGCCAAGGAGGGCAACGACTTTGTGCCCAAGCCCGAGACCCCGGCCGCGGACAAGCCCACCGACAAGCCCACGGACAAGCCCACCGACAAGCCGGCTGATAAGCCCGCCGAGAAGCCGGAGGACAAGCCGGCCGACAAGCCCGCTGACAAGCCGGCAGTGCCTGCCCCCGCTGCGCCCGTGCCGGCGCCGGCCAACAACACGCCCGTCGTGACGCCGGCGCCGGTGGCGCCCGCCCCGGGCAAGCCGATCTCGTTCGACGACATCGCCAACGACAGCGACGCGCCGGGCAAGGTGGACCCGAAGACCGTGGCGCCCGTCGCACCCGCGGCCACGCCCGCGGCCACGCCCGCTGCGACGCCCGCCGCCACCAAGAAGAAGGGCGGCAAGAAGGACTGCCACGCCTAAGCTTTTAGCGTACCGTCGCTGCCGCCGCGCCCGGACTGGAGGACGACTACTACTAGTAGAAGTCTTCTTGTGCGCGGCGCGGGCGCCACACTTATCGTAACAAATGGGATATCTCTGTTGATTTGCTTTACACCAACTCGTTCAGTGCGTGTCTTCCTAGCTGTGCACACAAACAACGATGTGTTGTAGTGACGGTAGGCAGGAACTACTAGCACGAAGGCCGCTGAGACGCATGAGGCAATGGGCGGATCAAAATGCGAAGATGCTACACCGTCCACTGCGAATAGTCGGTGCAACTAAATAGTCCCACCTAGGGTTAGGTTTTCAAAGACGGCTTCGAATTGGATCAAAAGGAGTGCATATTCGGACAGATCTCGTCGAATATCTCCTTTCAACCTCGACAGCACTGAAAAAACCGTGTTGCCTGAGAAAAATCCGCCATTCTAGCGACCAAAAAAATTATTTCGTAGAGGTTTTTCGGTCTCCATGGCATTTAGTCGCGGTGGGACTAAATGCAGTGACCGGTGTAGCGTCCATTCGGAGAATAATTCGTCCTTTTTATGTGCACGAAAACCTGTAAATCGGCGCTATTTTCGCGCGTTTTGCGAGCAGCGACACCGCAAAGCGACCCTCGGATGGCTCTGGGTGTCTTCAACGCTTGCAACCAT
>JAADWV010000368.1:0-34421 GCA_023336295.1 Pythium folliculosum
AAGCGTACGACGATCATCGTTGCTCACCGTTTGTCAACGATCCGGAATGCGGACTTGATCGCAGTGACGAAGGACGGTGCGATCGTGGAGCAGGGCACGCACGACCAGCTGATGGGTCTTCCGAACGGCGTGTACAAGTCGCTTGTGGCGAGGCAGACGGGCGCTTAGATGTCAGTGAGCCTGCTCGCGTTGTGGAGCGCAAGTGATCTTTAGATTCACTTAGAAGTGAGCTCCATCCAATATTTGCGTGTTCAACTTTCATTGTTATATCTTACTTCAGTGGTCTTCTTCGTCCTGGAACTTGAGAGTTTTGGAGTGTATCATTTCCTGGAGGTCGGCATCCCCTGTTTGTTGTCCGATTGTGTCGTCGAATGTACTGATTCAGATTAGTAGCTCCTGGAAGTTTCAGGTTTCGGTTCTGGAACTCGACAGCGTTGGGGGTGACACTGCTCACAGATTCGATTTTGCGGCCGACGACACGCAGCTCGCGATCCATCGCTCACCCGCAAACCCCCACGACATGAGCTCGAGCACCGGTTCCCCGACCAAGCGCGCGCGCACTGAGGGCCCCGTCGACGCCGCGACGCTGGACGCGATCTACGCCGTGGCCATCAAGGCCGCGCGCGCTGCGGGCGCCCACATGAAGGCGCGGCTCCAGACCGTCGTGGTCGAGAAGACCAAGAGCAACAAGGACGATCTCGTCACGGTCGTGGACAAGCAGTGCCAGGACCTGATCTTCCGGACCATCCAGGAGGCGTTCCCGCACCACGAGTTCTTGGGCGAGGAGGACGTCGAGCCCGGCAGCGAGGCCTCGGCGCGCGCGCTGGACGAGATGGTGAGCAAGGAGTGGCTCTGGATCGTGGACCCGATCGACGGCACGACCAACTTTGTGCACCACCGCCCGGCGAGCGTCGTCTCGGTCGCGTGCGCGCACAAGGGCGAGGTCGTCGTGGGCGTGATTTTGGACCCGTACCGCGACGAGCTCTTCTCGGCGCAGAAGGGCAAGGGCACCAAGTGGAACGACGCGCGCGTCCACGTGAGCGAGGAGGCGACATTCGGCGAGGCGCTCGTGGCGTTCGGCATCGGCACCAAGAACGGCGTGCGCCTGCCCATGCTCGACTGCGTGCGCGAGTTCTCGGCCAAGTGCCGCGGCATCCGCCTCCAGGGCGCCTCGGCGCTCGAGCTCGCCTGGACGTGCTGCGGCCGCCAGACGGTGCGTTTTGACGTATCTCCGTATTCGCGGTGGAGCGTGGCTGACAGTGCTGCTATGGTGTATGTGTATCTTTCCCCATCACAGGCGTTCTACGAACTGGACCTCAACTCGTGGGACATCGCGGCGGGCACGCTGCTCGTGGCCGAGGCCGGTGGCGTGGTCACGGACAGCGAGGGCAACCCGTTCACGCTGCGCACGCGCAACCTCGTGGCCTCCAACGGCAAGGGCGACATCCACGACACGCTGCTCGCGCTCATCAAGAAGGCCGACGCGTGCCACGTGCGCAAGCTGTGAGCCAGGGGCCATCCAGGATGAGTCCGACCCCGAGAAAACCGGTCTGAAGAGCGTCGTAACCCTCCCATAACCCATACGAACTAGAAAATGAATGCGTACGATTCACACAGGTCCGTATCTAGTCACTTGATATAGAACTCTATAATTGCATTCTCGGAACCCTCTCCCTGCAAACTGAAGTGTTTGCGTTGGTGTGGGGAGTTTGAAAGGACAGTTCGTATTTAGCAGGGGGAGAGGAGGGGAACGCCATGGACGCCGCGCTGCCCATGTCGCTGCCGCCGGCGCCGTCACTCGCGGCCGCCGCGGCGCCGCCGCACCGCGTCAACACGTGGTTCTTCATGTGCGGGCCGCTGTCGCTCAACGTCTTTCTGCTCGGGCTCGCGTGGAACGTGCGCGTGTTCCAGCGCCACGAGCTCGCGTTCGACAAAGTGCTCGACATGCGCCGCGACGAGGTCCCCACAGCGCGCGGGCTCGCGGGCTTTGCCGGGCTGCTGCTCGCGATCCAGTTCGCGCTCTTCGGCTTCGAGAGCTGGCGCCGCGGCGCCGCGTTCGGCGTGGACGAGGTCCAGATGGAGCTGCTGCTCGTGCTCTACTGCTTCGCCGCGGCGCTGCTGCTCTGCTGGCCCTTCGACGTGCTCCACCGCAAGGCGCGGTACTTCGCGCTGCGCCGGCTCGCGCGCTGCCTGTGGCCGTTCCAGAACTTTTCGTTGGCGCTGCCGCCGCACGCGACGCCGTTCGTCGAGGTCTTTCTGGCCGACGGGCTCACCTCGCTCTCCAAATTCATCCAGGACGCGGCCGTGGCGTGGATGCTGCTCTCGCTGTCGTTCACGCAGGAGATGGACGAACTGCGGTCGTCGTACGTGACCAAGATGCGCGCGTCGCCGCTGCCCTACTTCGCCGCGAGTGTGCCCTACGTGATTCGCGCCACGCAGTGCCTCATCTCGTTCCAGCGCACGGCCAGCGCGAACGACCGGTTCCTGCACCTGCTCAACACGCTCAAGTACGGCTCGAGCCTGCTGGTCATCTCGGTCGGCGCGTTCCCGCAGGTCATGGGCTACGCGACCACACGGCTCGACAAGAACACGCTCTTCCTGTGCTGCGCCGTGTTCAACTCGCTCTACTCGTTCCTCTGGGACGTGATCATGGACTGGGGCCTCGGGCAGCCCAAGCTGCCCAGACGCCGCCGCTTCCTGCGCCACCAGCTACTCTACCGGCCGCGCGTGCTCTACTACGTGGTCATCGTCGTGGACTTTTTGCTGCGCATCCTCTGGGTCACCAAGTGGTTCGGCTGGGAGTACTACGGCGTGGACTTCAAGATGCTCTCGATGCTGGCCGAGGTCGTGCGCCGCTGCATCTGGAACGTGCTCCGCGTCGAGTGGCAGTGCATCAAGCTCGAGATCCTCGGCAGCAAGAAGCTCTCGGAGGACTCGATGGAGCTCGAGCAGAGCCTCGAGAGCCTGCCGCTCATGACCGAAGACGAGGACGACGCCGACGAAGACGACAGTCACGACGACCATGATGATGACAAGGACCGCGGCAGCAGCGAGAACCACGCGAGGCATAGCGACAAGGACCGGGCGCTTACGGAGATCGAGCTGGGCGTCAAGCGGTCTGGCGGCCAGTACCAGCATCATCCCCAGCAGCAGCGCCACGCCAAGACCCGTGACAACGACAAGAACAGCGACGACGAGTCCGAGCTGCCATCGCGTCAGCCTAGCTCGTCGTCGTCCACGTCAGCTGCTGCTGCTGCAGCCGCGACGTCCACGATGTCGCCGCCCACCAAGGGCAAGCGGTTGGCTGGTGGCGCGTCCTCGACGTCGTCGTCGCCGACCAAGGCGCCTCCGTCGTCCAGCTCGTCGGCGGCGTCCTACGCGCGCACGGCCGCGACGACGCTCCACCGCAAGCCGCACCCGAGCGCCGACGAGGATGACGAGACCGCGGGCATGCTCGCGTCGAAAGACTCGGCTTGAGCGCGCTTCAGCGTGCTCCTACGCACCCAGGGTACCTCCTTCCATGTACACACCTTCTTAGACACGATAACACTCTGATAGATTTTCGTTTCCTTCTCACTCTTCTCTCTCTCTCTCTGGCGCATTCCCTGTTGCCTCTTTTTCTTTGCTCTCCGAAGGTTTCTGTTGTCTTAGTGCTGCACGTCGGCGCTGTCGACGGTCTTCTTGAGCGGCGCGAGCGCGTCCCGCAGCTGCACGGCGAGCGCCTGCAGCGCGCCGACCTGCGCCGACTGCGCGGCCACGAGCGTGACCACGAGCGGCTGGTCGTTCACGTGGAGCAGCACGAGATCGCTTCCGAAGAACGACGTCACGCTTTGCACGGCGCCGAACTGGAGCTTGCCGATCTATGGAGACATAACACAGGCACATACTGCTAGTTAGTCGCCACGTCGCTTCACATGGCCGCGAGTTGTGGTCCAAATTGGCACCTGCTCGGCGGCGCCAGCAAAAACCGTCGGAAGTACGGTCTCGGCGAAGTCGAACGGCAGGTCCGGCGCCGTGGCGCTGGCCGTGACGTTCAGCAGTGGCACGCCCTCCACCGTGGACACGAGGATCGCGTAGAGCTTATCAAATCTGCGGGAGAACCAGCAGCGCCACGGATGAGTTCCGCAATAGAGTAAGAGTTCGGTGGTGAACAACCGACCTGTCGAGCGCGGTTTTGAGCTGCTCGCTCAGCACGGGACTCTGTCACATGGCGATGGGTGAATACGATTGCGAGTGAGTTTCCTGGGGGAGGGATGCTTGGTGCTCCACGCGCCACGGCGGCGACGCACCAGTTCGCTCGACGGCATGGTCGTCGCTTCTTCTTCTTCCGTCGCGGTGCTGGTTTTTGCTGTGAGCGAGGATGCAGAGAAAGCAGCAAATCTGATCCGAGTCGTGTTGGATTGGCGTACAGTCAGACCCCTCAACTCGACACCCCCCTGATATATAGAAAACGTTAGGGACACGGTTTGTTCTAGGGAGTGGGAGAGCGTATCATGGAGATGGGAGCTACCGTGATCAATCATTTAAGTTATATCCATGGCTCTTCTGACTTCGTTGCAGTCATTCAAACTTTGTTTAGGCAAACGGAGATGAGCCCACTAACCAAAGTGAGTGACCATCAGTCGTGTGTAGCTGTGAGAGTGATTTATAGGGTCCGGGAGGATGTAAATTTTGACTGGGTGTCGAGTTGAGGGGTCTGACTGTATCGTATCTGATACAGGCCACGCATCAGATATTCTCAGGTACACTTTGTGTGACGTGCGCGCTTCGAGTTGCGATCCGAGCTGCGTGGGGATCGCCGCCGCCGCGGAGCTCACACGTTGTATCCGGTTCACGAAAGGGACCGCTCGGAGACGACAAGTCGGCGGCCTAGTCGTTCAGAGTCATGTCGTGGACGAGATCTTATTTGTTGACGCCGGTGTGGAAAACAAGACGACGAGCCCACTGCGGGGCCCTCGGACTCGTATATCCATGTGGGGTGTCATTCCATCAAGACGCACGATCCCATCACACACAAGCCGAAGATATGCGTCCCCCGTCGCTGCGAGGGCGTTTCCTCGCGCTCAAACGGAAGCTGGACACGGCCGTCTTCTGTGACGCCTACGACTGCACCGCCGCCGCTGCGTGTCCCGCCACGGACAAGACCCAAGCAGTAGCGTCGCCAGGTGCTTCTGTTGAAATGCTGGACTTGCGTAAGGCGGTAGATACTGAAGAGCAAGACCGAGCGCTTGCTCTGCCACCCTCGGAAGCCTCGCAACCGCAAGTGAAGGTCGTCCCGCCCAAGATCAGTGACGACGTCGTGTGCCCCCTGTGCGATCGCGCATACGGCGACCACGAACGCGATCCACCGCTGGTGTACCTCTCTGACAGCCTCTTTGATGAAGACGAGTACTGGACGCCACGAGGCGCCGGCGGTGTGGCGAATGACGGAAGCGAGCGCGCGACGTGGGCTACCACTTCGATGCTGCCGGACTACGCGTACCTCGTGCTCTGATCAAGCCCCTGATCCTCACCACAGCTTGGAAGAGAGACCACACCAGCAACCAGCATCCAGCAACCGCAGCAGTAGGATAGACCGAATGATAGAGTAGCAGTCTTCCCATGCCGCGCCGCGCCGCGACCGCGCGCGAGAGAGATCTTCAGCGGATACTGGAGCCATGTTTTGGCCAAACATGTATCTAATGCCAGTATATTCTCAGTAACGATATCTTTTGGGATCCAATAGGTATCGATGTAGACAGTATGGACCAATCCACGTGGCGCTCTGACTTGGGTGGTCCCGTGAGCTCTTGGCTTTATGGGGAGCGGATCCGGTTCTCGGGGGGAAGGAACGCATTCCAGTAAAACCCGGAAGACCCCCAAGACCACCATGGCCGACACCAGCATCTACCCGCGCGGCACGCTCGCTGCCCACAACGGCAAGGCCGTCACGGCGCTCGCCACGACGCGTGAGAACCCGAACCTTCTCGTCTCGGCCTCGCGCGACAAGACCCTCGTGGTCTGGCAGCTCACCCACGACGGCGAGTCGTACGGCTTCGAGCGCCGCCGCCTCACGGGCCACTCGCACTTCGTGCAGGACGTCGTGATCTCGTCGGACGGCCAGTTCGCGCTCTCGGGCTCGTGGGACGGCACCCTCCGTCTCTGGGACCTGAACACGGGCATCACCACGCGCCGCTTCGTCGGACACACCAAGGACGTGCTCTCGGTGGCCTTCAGCGCCGACAACCGCCAGATCGTCTCGGGCTCGCGCGACAAGACCATCAAGCTCTGGAACACGCTCGGTGAGTGCAAGTACACGATCACCGACGAGGGCCACACCGAGTGGGTCTCGTGCGTGCGCTTCTCGCCCTCGACCGCGAACCCGCTGATCGTCTCGGCCGGCTGGGACAAGGTCGTCAAGATCTGGAACCTCGCCAACTGCAAGCTCCGCACGAACCTCTTCGGCCACGAGGGCTACCTCAACACGGTCACGGTCTCGCCCGATGGATCGATCTGCGCCTCGGGCGGCAAGGACGGCACCGCCAACCTCTGGGACCTCAACGAGGGCAAGCGCCTCTACTCGCTCGTCGCCGGCGACATCATCCACGCGCTCGTGTTCTCGCCCAACCGCTACTGGCTGTGCGCGGCCACGTCGTCGGGCATCAAGATCTGGGACCTCGAGTCGAAGATCGTCGTCCACGACCTGCAGCCGGAGTTCGAGCTCCCGAAGGGCAAGCTCGCGCAGGTGCCGCACGCCGTGTCGCTCGCCTGGTCGGCCGACGGCTCGGTCCTCTTCTCGGGCTACACCGACGGCGCCATCCGCGTCTGGGCCGTGGGCAACTAAGCATGTTCTCCGGACACTGCTCTGTGCCTCGCCTCGTCGCCGAGGGATGTAAGCACTCGGAGGTGAACGGCTTTATTTGGCTGGGTCGTGAACTAGGAACTGTTGTGTGACTGGATCACTCTTGATGAATAATGAAAAGAGCTTCCGGGCCCGCTGGGTGCCTCGGTAAGCAGCAGACGCTCGCGAGAGTCTCTGACTGGGTTTTACTACCATTATCCACCGTGTTCCTTTGTTTTCTCTTCTGCTTGTTCATTTGCTTATTCCACTCCGTCAAACAAGTCTCACGCCATGAGATTGTACCATGAAGTGCTGAGATAAAGGAAAGTTTGATGCGGTCGAAGAAGTGGCGAGCAGTTCGCTGAAAGATCTGCAAGTCGTTACTGTAGTAGATTCGCGTAGAAGCTGGCATACCTCTGAGGCACATGAGCTTGATCGGATACAGCACACGGAAGTCCGGTGCCGGTGCATGGTGGACCGTTGAGTCTTCGTCGTGAGACGCAGAGACAAGGCGGACGCCATCTCGCGTGGACATCCTTCTTTGCGTACCGGTACGAGCAACGCTTTTGCGTCAAACTCGAAATGAGGTCTGCTTGTGAAGAGGTCTGCGTGGGAATCTTCCATGCTACCACGAGGGCTTTGACAAACAATACACCTGGCGGAAACAAGGAGACCGAGGACAACGCCATTGCAAGCCAAACCGACACACATCCATGTTGGGACCACTCTCAGCCATTATTCATATTTCCACGTTTGCATTTATCATGCCTCCACCGCACGCCACGCGCTTGCTCCGCCGGGAGACGGGGGCGCGATGCCATGTGGTGGTGATAGAAAGAGAACCGACGAGAGCAGCAGCCGAGAGAAAGAGTGTCGAAGTCGCGTCGAGCAAGCGAGCGAGCGAGCGAGCGGAGTGTGGGCCAACGGGCCAGCGCGCTTATTTCAACTTCTTCTTGATGCGGAGCTGGTTGCTGTGGCCGCACTTCTTCTTACGGCAGTTGGTGGCACGCGGCGGAAGACGCGCGTAGCAGACACGGCAGATCTTCTTCTCGACGTTGTGCTTCTTGGCGAGCGCCAGGAGCGTGGGCTCGATGGCACCACCACGCAGGCGGAGCACAAGGTGCAGGGTCGACTCCTTCTGGATGTTGTAGTCCGAAAGGGTGCGACCGTCCTCGAGCTGCTTGCCGGCGAAGATCAGGCGCTGCTGGTCCGGCGGGATGCCCTCCTTGTCCTGGATCTTCTGCTTGACATTGTCAATGCTGTCCGACGGCTCGACGTCGAGCGTGATGGTCTTGCCGGTCAGAGTCTTCACGAAGATCTGCATCTTTACCTGCGCACGCGGAACAACGAGTGGTGAGTACCACGGCTCGCTTCCAGCTGCAGTGGGAAACAACAGCGGCGGCAGCCAGAAGCAGCAGCGCTGAGGGGCGGGAGGATGGAAGAGACACCGTGTCGTCACGAAGGCGCGCTCGAGAAACAGAGTGATACACGACGCGATGCAGTGCTTCGGCAGACACCCACTGCTGTGGCCGTGCACGCCCGTTAAAGGACGCTCAGCGGCATATTGCCGATGATCCCCGATGCTTGGGTTGGTGATTTCGACGGGCTCGTTTGCAGGCTCCAGACGTCGTACGGCCGCGCGAGTTGCACGGATCTGTAGCTGCGATCGGCGCGCGTATCATCCCCGCTCTTCCGTGCCCAGCGTCTCCATCTCCATGCCCCCAGAGCGCGCGCTGTCCCGATGGCCGTACGCCATCGCGCATGTCGGACGCACCTGTCACTCTTCTCTTTCCCTTTGACTGAGAGACTGCACGTGCTTCCTGCAAGACCGCCCCACCAACCGCCAGCCACTGCATTAGCCACATACAGAACCCAAGTCAACGCGGCCGCCCCTCACAACCTCCACTCAAATGCCCCACAGCCGCGCTCGGAGCGGCGCAAAACGGGGTAGGGTCACCACGGTTCACGGTTCACTGTTGAGGAGGGGTAGGGATAATTGAACCGCGGTCACAGAGTAACTCAAGGTTACACCTTGTTATGAACACGGAGTTTCCATCACATCTTGTTCTGTTCTAACGTGGCACCTGTGATACCCCATCACAGTGTGATGGGGTATCCATCTGAGGAGACTGGGAGTGATTGTCACGTATGGCTCGACAGTCGACCAGCGAGCAGCGTCGCGGTGATTGCGGCGCTGCTGTGGGGCATTTGCGCTTTTCCCGTACAGTACTGTACGACCCCAGCGCCCTCCCACCCCGCGATCCTCACTTCTCACCTCCTCACCTCCTCGTCTGAGCGCCACGCCCACGCAGTGCCGGCTGAGAGAGGTGCGACAGTCATCTGCGCGCCCACTTTTTCGGAGAAGACGGTGACGTGGAAACTCGAGTCGCGACTGGTCACAGCGGAAGATCACGCGAGTTTGGGAGGTGACAGCGGCACGCAACACATCAGTTTGGAGTTGTTCCTCATTTTCCACCTTCGCGGCACCCGGTCACGTGTGTTCGTCGTTCCATTCTGATACACTACCACTCGAGATCGGACCCCGACAAGTACCATGCTCATTGAGGAGGCCGAGGCCGCTGCGTCGTTCTTTCCGACTGCGAATGAAGTCGTGCGCGCGGTGCAGTTCGTGCGTGAAAACCCAGCGGTGGTGCTCGGCGTCGTGGTGGGGATCACCAGCCTCTCGGTCGCTAGTTACTTCGAAGACGAAGAAGAACACGAGGCCGACATCCAGGCAGTGGCGTCGGAAGGACCGGATCAAGAGGAACCACCGAGCGAGACACCAGAGGCTTCGTCGCGCGTCGAGCCACCGAGAAAACTCTCGCGCTCAAGGCGCTCCTCGACACTCCTTGTGAGTGGTGACGTCTCCTCCATCGCCGAGACGACCTCCTCCGACACGATCAACTCCAACGACCCTGCTACGGCCCAAGGAGAGAAGCAGGACACAGAGCAGGGTGTGGACGCGGTCTGCGACAAGATGCACAAGAGCTGCTCGTTCTGTAACCAGGCGAAAGAGAGCCCAGAGGCGTGCTGCGACCCCGATTGGGGCTGGTTCATCCCGACGTCTCCAGACGATGAGCACCGCCACCACCACCGCCACGGACAGGAGCACCACGACGGCGGCGCACAGGGCGCTTGAAGCCTATATCCACGTATTTAAGGAACATTATTGATCAATTGGAGTAGATTACCCTCACCGTAGGCCAATACGCTCGCTGACGTAGGATCGTCACATCTCGGTTCCGCGCGCTCCGAAGCGTCGCGCCATGGAAGCTGCCACAGCGCGCGTTACGCTGGACGCGACGCTGGTCGCTCGCCCCGCCACGGCCGACCAACACAAAAGCTGTCAATCCGACGTGATGCCGAAGTGGCTTCACTTTCGACAACCGGATTCTGAGTCGGTTTGTAACCATAACCGAAATGATGCCGCTGGCGTCTTGCAGGGATACGTTCTATCAAAACCCTCTCTAAACGAATCAAGCGCCCCACCACGAGCGGATCACCAACGTGTGGAATTGACGAGCGCGAAAAAGCCCGCGGACCGACCGCCATGACGTTCTACCGCTCGCGTGTGCGCATGACGCGCGCGATCACGCGTGCGATGACGCGCTCGCGTGGCAAGACCAGCAATCTGGAGGCCATCGAGCGCCTGGTGCAGAACAGCAAGAACCGCCTGGGCGGATCGGTATGTCCCCTCCGTTTACATGACCATGCTACGATGCAGTCCGTGCTCATGCGGCTGACGGTGCCTCCAACAGATCGCGCGGACAGCGGCGACCTCGATGGCGGCGGCGATCGACTCGGACATTGGCGTCCACACCGCCCAGTTCCTGTTTTTCGATGAAGGCGAAGACGACGACGGGACGTACGTACTAAACCTTTTACTGTTTGCTTCGCGTGGCGGGAAGCGCCCGCGATGTGACTCGCCGGCGCTGACCGTCCGTGCCGTGCGTGCGCGCTCGTCGGTGGCCGTCCAGTCGATGAGAATCTGACACTGAGCAGTTAATATTGTGTGCGGCGCTTGCGTAGATAACGCGGTCCCGGAGCAAGACCGTCAGCTCCCGTCCCTCGGCCGTCTCGACTATGAATGCTGCGGGGGACACAATCATATCCAACTCGACCGACTCCACTGCGATCGTGCCCAGCAAGATGTCGCGGTGTGGCCCTCCTCTCGAGTGTAGCTAGTGTAGCGATCCCAAATAGACCTCTTTACCTCGAACATTGTTGTCCTTCCAGTCGGGCTGGTATGCTGCTCGTGACCACAGAGTCGCCCTCTATCTTAAGATTTGTATGGTCAGAGAGTGCGTGTCGGTGTCACATACCTCGTTGGTGCGAACACAATCGAATCCAGTGAGTCGAGACACCATGACGATCTCGAGCAACGACAGCGTGCCGCGCGTGAGCGCGCACTTCCCGCGCGTGCCTGCGGGCTGCGAGAAGGCCGCCGAGACGTTCTTCGCGTGCTTCTACGAGAACGGCAAGCCCTCGAAGGAGGCGCCCGACGCCGAGATCGGCAACAAGGCTCTCGTCAAGTGCGCCGCGTCCGTCGAGGCCTACAACCAGTGCGTGGACAAGGCCACGCCCAAGAAGGTCTTCCGCGTGCCCGAGGCCTACCGCGTGCGCGACGAATAAATGGAAAGGAATAAAGAAAATCCCGCTTGCCACATCACGACGCGTGCCACCAATCGCAAGATGGCATGCACGCATGCTCGCTCCATCATGTAGTTCATTTTTTTCTCTTTCTTTCTGCAACGTTTTATTTTGGTGTGAGAGATGTTCAAAGCGATCGGGTTGCCGCAGACACGAATGCAGAGACGCGATGGATGCACGTGTCTACCAATTGCGAGCGGCAAGGACAGAACTAGACACAAGACAAGACACGCCGACGAACGCAGTTCGGGAAGATAGGTAGATAGGTACGGGATCCGCCGAGCCCCCGGGCGAGCCGAGAGTCGGGCGATTTCGTATTTCTCTGTCATTCTCCCGTGGGCCGCGCACGTGTATGTTCCGCAAGTCAGTGCGCGAGCAGCTTAACCCTGCGTGTCCTTCTCCCACTCGTAGTTGGCAATCTCGTCGTCGATCTCCTCGCCGACCTCCGGGTACATGGCGGTGACCTCGTCCATGGTCGTGGCGAGCGTCGTGCGGGTCTCCTCGAGCAGCGCAATGATCTCCTGGAGCTCGCCGATGCGGTTCTTCGAGTCCTGGACCTTGTCCTCGAGCTGGGCAAACTGTAGTCAAACGCATCCAAAGAGAGGAAAAAAAGTCAGCCACCACCACGCGCGACACAAGGACAACAGGATCCTATAGCATATCCTGCAAGCGGCCGCGAAACGTACGAGCTGGTCGATGGTCTCCTTCTCGTTCACGCGCAGCTCCTCCGGGACCTCGCCCGAGAACTTGTCGAGGTCGTCGGCCGTGATGGTCGGGAAGACGATGCTCTTGTAGTTCTCCTCCATGGCGTTCACGAGGTCCTTGTTCTTGATCACGGACCGGTAGTACTCAAAGTCGATGGCCTCCGGCTCCTTGACGAACTCGCGCGCCTCGGCCTGGATCTCGCCGTGGAGGTTGCGGAGGCTCTCGAGCGCGGCGCGCGCGCGCGGGTCCGAGAGCTTCTTGGAGACGGTCTCCCAGTCCAGCGAGCGCTGGGCGGCGACGCGGCGCACGACCTGCTGGCGGAGCTTGAACATGACTGCGGCTCTTCCTAGTTACTTTCCGAGGTGTCGTGTGTGAGGCGGCGGCGGGCGGGAGCGAGCGGTGGGGAACGGAGGGGGGGAGCTTTTGGCCACGAGCCTGGCACGCGCTACGATACCTGCGAGAATGCATACTTTCGAATTGACGAATTGAATTGATTGCGATTCAAACATAACCTTTGAATTGCGGGCAGGCAACAAAGGTACCCGATGGGGGTACGCTTCTTGTCTTTGTTGACACACTCGACCGACAAGCATTGTTGCCACACAGACCACACACGTCGAAGCACAGATCCACCGTCCGTCAGCGTCATGGAGATCCCTGCGTTCCCCGAGTCCGGCTGGGAGAAGACCAAGCGCAAGTTCGCGGAGGAGCCGCTGGTGCCCATCGGGTGCCTGGTCACGGCCGGCGTGCTCGTTGGCGGGCTGCGCTCGTTCGTGACGATGGCCGACCAGAAGACGCAGCAGCGCTACATGCGCGCGCGTGTCGTGGCGCAGGGCGCGACCGTCGTGGCCGTTGCGGTCGGCTCGATCCTGGCAATGCAGCAGAAGCAGAAGAAGAACTGAGTCATATCATCGTCTCTATCGATTACTACGGAAGTATTTAGGCGGGAGGGTTCCGTCGCCCGCCCCCGTGCGTCGCTGCCGCCCGGTGTTGCATGGCGGATTGGCCTCCCTTTTCTAAGCTAAAAAGAACATGAAGAAGATGAGGAAGAGGAATAATATGGCCGACACCTTGACTGCCAGCATGCGGTTGTTCGAGAGGCTCGAGTAGTACTTGAGCAACTCGTTCTCGCCCGCGTGGATGTTGCCGACCGTGTCGTCCACGTGGTCGTCGATTCTACAAGAAAGGAGAATCATCGTCAGCCTTGCCTCCAATGGTCTCACCATCCATCCATCCATGCTGGCGTCGCACCTTCGCACGAGATCGCCCTGTTCTTGAATGAGCGTGGATAACCGACCAAACTGCTGGCCGATCTCGACGATGTGGCTTTCGATTTGTGTGATGGCTTCGGCGCGCGAGGACATGTAGTTCTGCTGCTCAGCGACGATCTGTTCCTGTGCGACGCTGGAGATGAGCGGCACGATCTCGCTGCTGCTCGCGTCGTCGTTCTGAACACCATGCGGCCGAGGCAGCGAGTTGGCCAGATTGATATCGGAGCCGTTTCCATTGGCGGCTCCGGGCCGCGGTGGCGCCTTGAAGGCTAGGGGCTTGCCCAGTGCACTGGATGCGGTCTTCCCATACCGCGCCTTGCGGTTTTGTGTGAGCTTCATGTTTTCTTGCCGAACCTGAAGCATGTCAACTACCGTCAAGGCTCCCTCTTCGCTTCAAGCAGAAACCCCACACATTCGCGTACCTCTAGGATATCTTTGAAGCCTCGCGTTGTGGCGATCAGGTTCGTCTTCATCAGCGACACTATCGCATCCGAGTGATTCGCGGCTTGGCGAGACGAGTACGTCGAGCGCCTACTGTTGATGTATTCCTGAGAGACAACACTCAGTCAGCTTCCATTGGACCCGATCGGTACTGAGCGCTACCGTACCTGTAGGTTATCGAGCTGCACATTGATATCTGTGATGTCATTTTTCACGAGCGCGGCGAGCTCGTTGATCGCTTCAGTCGGGTCGTTGAACATGTTATTCTGTCGGACCACTGCGCGCACGCAGTATCAATATCGAACGTCAGTTGATGGAGTTTCCGCGCCAAGAGCGCACATGCTTGGAGAATACTCACGCTGCGTCAGCTGCTGCATGCGCTTGGTCACCTGTGTGATCTCCTTGGAGACGTCGGCCGCGGCGGCATTAAACTGGGCATTCTCTTGGATGGGTGACGGCGCCTTATGTGGGTCCATGCAACGCATCGCACACAGTCAGAACAACGGGACCGGCTAGACACACAGACAACAGACTACCTTACCCGAGGCTTAGGCTCGGTCTTGCGCTGCGAGTACTGCTGGCATCGCTGGAGGAAGTCGGTCGTGCGGTTCTCCGCCGCCATGGTCAGTTTGGTGCCGATGCAACCCAGCATCCACCTGCCTATTTTGCCCTCACTCACTTCGCGTTCACTTCATCGCGTTACTTCAGGATAGTGCTGAACTGCCCTCAAAAGTGCGATCTAAGTCCGCATCAGATCTGTGTGAATGCGGTTCGCTTTAGGTTCGCCTGTGGAAGCGAGTGCATGTAGCAGAGTTACGGAGTGATGGTCGCACTTTTGCTGGCGGCCAAACGTTGAAGTGACGACGGACGCCGCACCCATTGATTCCTGCGCCACTGAACTGCTCAGAAGTGTCCCGTGTAAAGGAGATTTGCATCGCGATTGAGTCCAGCGTAGTACAGTAATCGTATCCTCCCTTACGCCACCTCACGCGGCCTCGCCTTGGAAAGCAACACGTGTAGGCGAAGAGTTGCCCATATCGGATATCACGCCAGTGTTCTTGCCCGGCGTGATCGAGGTTGTTCAAATACTTCGCACACAAATCCGTCTTCCAGTGCCGCTGGGGATCTTCCAAAGTCCATCTTGATCACAGGAAACGCCGCGCGGCTTCCAGTAGCGCAGCTGCTGCGGCAAAAGAAGCTCCCGACAGCTTCCGCAATCTGCTCTGATACCCAAGCTGATTGTGGCACACGGTGTCCGCAGAGACAGCTCGATTATGGCGAACATGCGCTTTGGTGTGACGTGTATGCAATGCCAGAGAGTGCGGTGAGGCACCGGCCGCTAGCTGTCCATGTGGAGGCCTCGAGCTTGGACCGCCGCACATTGCGGGCGAGTGTCTCTTCATGGCCCTGACGTGTTGGTGAGAACGTCCTTGCTCACCAACACGCGCCTCAAGACCAAGTGACACACGCATTGTGTCTTGTACACACGCTGGCACACCGAAGGCACCGTCGCTCCCAGCCTGGCAAACAGAGACCAAGCCCAGCGAGGTCGTGGCAGTGAATCCAGTTGCTTGACGGGACGACCCCGCTACAGCTCTCTAGTGACGATGGCTATGAAGACCATATCCAGGATGGTCAACGCCGTCTCTCTTGCGAGCTGCATTGCGAGAGAGCACAGAGGCGCTGGTCTACGTCCCACGCTTTCCGGAGTGCCGGTCCACAAGAAGTCAGTGTTGCCTAATGGCTCGATCTTCATTTCTCACAGGTGATTCACAAGAGTTCTGCTTAGCAGATCCATATCGTCTTTCGAAGGGTTCGCATATCGTTTCGTTCAAAGTGGGATCATACGTCACCATCGGGTCATCAAGAGATCTGGCCAACTCACTCTCGGCAAGTGGCTCGTCGCGGAGCCTCCAGCAGTTCGCAATGGCGCTCGCTCTCTGCGATGAGAGTTTTGCGGTTTCGCGAGGCTCGCCTATGCGGGCGACCGCGACCCTGCGACTGCTCTCGTGCGCGGCGGCCGTGCAATCGCAAGGGCCCTCTGGGCCACGCGTGACCAGGATGGCACTAGGCACGCCGGCCGTCGCGAATTGAATCCGATACCGACAGGCTCGGTCGGAGCGCTCGCTCGCTGGCTCGCAGCTGTGCTGTATCATCCCGGCAGGTGAATCCCGCCCAGCACGCCGGTACTATCCGTCATGGGTTATACAGGGGGAGACTGTGAAGGATTCCAGGGTGCTCCATGCGTAGAGGACTATCCTCCGCGCCTCTCTCTATGTCAGAGTATGTGAAGCGCCAACCATCTTCTCACTGCCCACAACTCTCCTCCACTGGATCCTTTTCAGCCCTGAAAAGCCCGGACGTTCCTGCGGCGTCGTCGTGCCGCCCTGCCAGGGGCAGTCTCTCACCCAGCAGGCCTCCATGTCCTTGAACCCGTGCCTCTGGATGGAAGCGGTTTCCTTTTCTTTCACCCATCCAGAGACCGACTCCCACCCGAGTCAGCTTCCACTTTCGCCGCCCATGCTCCGTGATCAAAGATAAACTCGCGTCCAAACGCTGATGTGTCCAGCTGGCCGGAGGCGCCCTTGACGTGGGCACGACACGCGCGACGTCCAGGAGGCGCCAGCCGCATCCGGGAAAAGGCCCGCGGGCCAGCTGCTGGCGACCGGACCCACGCAACCGATTCTGCGATGGCCTGGGGGCGGGATAGGGGCGGCCGCCACCTGGTTTGTTGGAACCTTGGCCCCAACCGAACAGTCACGCCGGCCAGCCGAAAATGGACGGGTGAGATGGAACCGAAGGCAGGAAGCACTCACGCTTGCTGTGGGCGCGCGGCTTGTTCCGGAACGCTGGATTTTCACAGCGTTCGCTGGACCGGTCGTCCAGGAAACCTCTACGCCATTTCCGCTTTTCCAGCGTCAAGTGATTAGACTGGACGACTCCTCGTCCAGTACCCCCACTCGCGTTTCGCCCCGAGTATATAGTCCATCCACACCATGGCGCGACCCACCGTTCCCACCATGGCCACAGCGGCGCCGCGGCGCCTCGCGGTCGCGGCCGTCGCGACGGCCCAGCCCGTGACGCCGCTCACGGCCACAGCACTCCAGTACCAGTGGACGCAGCTGCCAGCCACCGCGGCGGCCGAGCCGACGGACGCCGAGCTCAAGCAGCGCATCGCCGAGGCCACGCGGCTCAGCATCACGCCCGTGCCCGAGGAGGAGGAGGAGGAGGAGACCCAGCAGCAGCAGCCAGAGGAGCCCAAGCCCACGCCGTGGCAATCTACGCGGGACCTGCCCGATCGCCGCGTCATGGTCCAGCGCATCCTCACACTCACGGAAAAACGCCACCGCACGGCCACAGCCGCGGCCGCAGCCGTGGCTCCGGCGGCCATGT
This sequence comes from Pythium folliculosum, assembly GCA_023336295.1. Classification (NCBI taxonomy): domain Eukaryota; phylum Oomycota; class Peronosporomycetes; order Pythiales; family Pythiaceae; genus Pythium; species Pythium folliculosum. The sequence continues at coordinate 17,281 of JAADWV010000368.1, forward strand.
CGCCCGTCCAAGCCTTCCTCTCGTCGCAGGTGGCCGCCGCCTCGACCACCACTACACAGCGCCGCCTGACGACAACTGTCCCGGCCGCCACGTCGGCGCGCGAGGGCGCCACGGCGCTCGCCAAGCGCATCGAGCTCTCGCTCTACTCGCGCGCGGCCTCGCTGGACGAGTACCGCAACACGGCGACGCTGCGCCGGCGGCTCCAGTCACTCGTCTCGCTCAGCTTCCACGAGGCGGCCGCGTCCCGGGACGACATCATCGCCCTCCAGGCGGCTGGCAAGCGCCCGCGTCCGGTCGTGAACGCTGCCGGCGCCGTCTCCACTCTCAAGCGTCGACGCATCACGCCGGCGCTCCGGACAGCATCGACGACGCTGCTCTCCACGACATCGGCGCTGCTGCTCGGCTCGCTCCCGGATGACTGCGTGCGTGCCGTGTTCTCGTTCCTGGACGGTCGCCAAGTCATGCGGCTGCGCTGCCTGAATCGGTTCGCCGCGCACGTGCTGCCGTCGTGCGTCGCGACGCTCGAGATCGACATCGCCAAGCTCCGCCAGTACTTTGCCGTGGACCCGATGGGCGCGATGCTGGGCCGCATGGTCAACCTCGAGCGCCTCGTGATCTTCCGTACCAAGAACCCGTGCACCGAACCCACGACGCCCGAGCAGAAGCTCGCGCTCCACGCATGGGGCTGCGCCGAGCTCGACGTGTCGCACAACAACCAGGGCGAGCTCGTCGTGCAGCAGCTCGCGCAGGCAATCGCCGCCGGCGCCGGAGGCCGCTTACGCCAGCTCCAGATCGTCTCGGCGTTCACCAACACGAGCCGCCGCAACGGGCTGCGTGCACTGTGCCTCGCGCTCTCGCGCGGCGCGTGCCCGATGCTGAATGACCTGCTGCTCGGCGGGAACAGCATCACGGACGCGGGCGCCGCCGACGTCGCGCGGCTGCTCGAGTCGCGCGCGCTGCCGCTGCTCATGCGCCTGGACCTGCGCCGCAACTACATTGGCGAGTGCGGACTGCGCCGCCTTATGGCCGCACTGGGCAACTCGGCCGTGCCGCTCAAGAAGCTCAAGTACCTGTGCATGGGCGGCAACCTGATCACGGACAACTGCGTGGGCCCGCTGCAGTCCGTGCTCGCGCAGGGCGCGTGTCCGCAGATGCGGTTCCTCGGGCTCGAGGACAACTTCCTGAGCCCCGAGGGCGTGCAGTCGATCATCCAGGCGGCCGTGAGCGGCGGCATGGTGCCCAAGCTTCACCGGGTCTCGAGCGACGGCGGCATCATGACCGAGTAGGCAGAGAGGACCCAGGTATCATTATGAACAGTACGAATATGAAACTTCAGTTATCGACCCATCGGGCGAGTGGGCTTCTTTTTTTCTTCCCGACGGGTTCTATCTTTTTGTGGCAGTCCGTTGGTTGAAGTGAGCCGTTTCAGAGAGATGGAGTACGTAGGTGCAGTACGGTACGGAGCTTGAAGCCACCATAAAGCGTCGCGTCGCTTCATGATCACTCTGGTTCACATAAGCCACCTGAGCCAACCGGAGTGGGAGGTCGCTGGTCTGAACGGGACTTGGCTCAGTACCTACGGATCACACAACGGATCTGCGACGGAGCTGGTCTGCGAGACGGCGGCGCCATCGCCACGCACCCATGTTCGAGGAATGGTCGGTCCATGCGATGGAGAAGACAAGTGCCAGCCAGCCACGAAAGTAGGGAGGAAAAAGATTGGGGAATTAAATTAAGAACGTAAAGCGAGAAATTGGTGCAGCTGCGGGCGACGGTGGTTCAGAAAAGACCAGCGACGCGCGGCGCCGCCGCGCGGGGATCAAACTCTATGGGGACAAACCCAGACGAAGCGGAGTGGGGACGACGCGAAGTCACGGCAGCTGCGTGGTGGAAGCGAAGGCTGATGGATGACAGCGAAAAGCGTGCGACTGAGCCGGACCGAAACTCCCATTACGAGTACTGCTCGTCGGGCGGTGTGGTCGAGACGTACCATCCCCACTGCGGCGACGCCGAGTCCAGGTCGTCTTCCGGGTCGTAGCACTCGCCTTCGACGCACGTCGGCGGGATCTCCACGCCGCGGGGCGAGTCCTCGAGAATCTCCGTGTCGTCACATAGCCGGCTGGAGGACGCGGGGCTGTTCCGTCGCGAGAGCATGCGCGAGGCCGTGGACACGTCGCTGTCCGTGTTGCTGTACACGTCTTCGGCGTCTTTCCGCAGCTTGTGCGGCGTGAAGTCCTGATGGGACTGGCTGCGCTTGTGCGCGAGCACCACGGCGTCGTCGCGCGCGTCATTGCGCGCCGTGTGGAGCGCGCGCGGGTACCGGTCGGCGGCCCAGGTCGCGAAGCGCTCGCGCGACTCGGGCAGCGCGTCGAGGTCGCTGGCGGCGCCCGACGCGACCAGGCCCGCGATGGCGTTGTCGTCATTAGAGTCGTCGTCAGTGAGCAGTGTGGACGCGCGCAGGAACGTGATGACGCTCACGGCCGTGGCGGCCGCGGCCGCGGCGGTGGCCACCACCGGGTGCTCGCGCACCCAGCGGATGCCGCCGGCGATCTCGTGCGGCGTGGGGAAGAACGACGGCACGACGTCCGACATGGTGGGAGGCTGGTTTAGGCGTCTAGTCTAATTCCGAGGGGCGGTGATCGGCGATGGGCGAGCGAGGCGGCGAGTCTGATTGTGAACAATCTATCGCAGGGAGGGCGAGTGTTTTCCATTCTCTCGCGTCTGTGACAACAGCCGGCGGTCTGAGGAAAACGAACCGACACACACACACTTGCTGACATCACCACCAGCGGCAAGCAGTACGAGTCGCACATTGCAGTTGGTTGTCTACCTCCCACGATCGATATTATGTGCATACAAGGCCATGTTGTTTTGGTAAAATACCATCCATGAATTCTATAATCGTATACCCGGTATAAAACATGCTATGCCCCAGAATTGGTTTGAAAAGGTATAGGGCTACGGTGTTCTCGACGAGTAGGGTTGCTGTCAGGGTGGTGAGCCTTTTGCCACGGGCCAAGCAAGCTGAAGCTGGATGCGCGCTTGCCGCCGCTGCTGGGATGGATCGCAGGTGGCACGCCGTGGTATGTGGCGCCGAGGCCGAATCTACAGTACAGAAGTTACACGCCCCCCACCCAGACGTGCATCTCCCCTGCCACGGCCATGCGGAGGATTTCTCCACTCATGCTCTCAGCACCCATCCAGACTGCATGCCATCTTCCTTCTGCGCGGTCAGCTGGGAAATACGTGTTCATGGTCGCGTCAACAAGCGAGGGGAAGCGATGGGTTTGCCGGCCGTTCTCTCCTGCTGCTGAGACGTACAGGTCTTTGGATGAAGAGATGGTGTGCTAGATGGCTTCAAACACAGAGCAACACCAACGACCAAGCCATCTTATACCTCACGATCGAAAAAAGAACGAGCCCGCGCCGTTACGCGTTTCGGCTACTGGCGCGCAACGCCCCGACGTACATCGCTTCACATGCCAACCAAGTCTCATACGTGCTGCCTTGCCTACACCATGCGTGAGGGGGTAGATGGCCCAACTCTAGCTCCACGACGAGACGCACGCCTTCGGGCTGAAACGAACTCCACGAGCGATGCGCATCGTTTGCTCAAATTTTCCCATCTTTCATCCCGTCATGCCCGAACACACCAACGCCGACCTGATTCACCGTGATTACGCCTCTGCTTGGAGGCCATCGCCATAATGCCAAACCAGTCCGCTCAAATTACGTGGTACACGTCATATTTGCGCCATTCCCCAAAGTATTGTGGTATACGGTAAAAGCGACGGACTAACGTGGTCTACACCATGCACAAATATATTTGCCCTGGTGATTAAGCACGAAACGCTGACATTTGAGGTATATGATACACTGGCGGATTCAGGTCGCGTGAAGGTTGCTGGAACCACGTCGCATGGCGACGACGGAGGAGACCGATCAGATCTCGCAGGTCGGCACTGGCGTCACGCGGGCCACGGAGACAGACGCGTCGTGACTCATGGCCAAGACGAGGGACATCCTCCAATGAGACACCGACAAGGGGTAGGGGATTCTTCGCCGAACAGACTTTGAAGTGGATTTTATTCGTGCGGGCAACAGAATGAAACCGAGCCTGGAAAAAATCGAACACGGGCAGAGAGGAGGGAAGGGGAGGAGGAGGCGGCGGCGGCAGAGCATGAGGAGGAGCTCCTCCTCCCCCCACGCTCTGCGTCCCAACGGCGACCGGAGAGACACCAGCAGCACTGGGACCGTATCCAAACACAAGAGACGCGCGTGCGTGCGCCCGCCCGCCCGCTGGACCACGGCTTCCTTCCGTCGAGCACTCGCCATTCTCCACTCGGACGCCCACGCCGCAAGCGCCTCGCTCTTCTCTGAAAAAGTCAAAGACGGACGATGTCGACGGCCCTGCTGAACACGGATGACCTCGCCATCGGCGAGATCCTCATTGCGCTCAAGCGCGACCCCGTGGTCCACGACGCCACGGCGCTGTTTACGCAGTCAGCGGCTGTGCTTGTGCCGGGGGCGCACACCTCCTATCGCAACTACCGCTCTAAGGTGGATCTAACGGTGACGACGCCCAGCGCGGACGATACCGCGGCGGCGTTCTCCCGACTCCCCTTCAACACCGTTAGCCCCATGGCGTCGTCGCTGTACGCGTTGCCGCCGATGGCGCAGTCGCCGTCGGAGCGCACCAAGCGCTACGGGCCCGTGATCCAACTGGAGGACCTGCGCAAGTGTTTCAACATGCCGATCGCGACGGTCGCGCGCCAGTTTGGCATCTGCGCGACGCTGCTCAAGAAGATTTGCCGTCGCCACGGCATCCAGCGCTGGCCGCACCGCCAGATTCGGAGCCTCCAGAAGAGCATCGACATGCTGCGCGAGTCGCTCGCGGTCGCCAAGGGGTCCAACAAGGAGTACATTGCCAAGAAGATCGCCGCCTTCGAGTACACGCTCGAGTGCATCATGCAGGACCCCAACACGGCCGCCAAGGGCATCTCCACGGGCCGCCTCGCGTCGCCGGCCTCGGAGGAGCTGGCCAAGCGCGCCAAGCGTGCTAAAGAGATGAAGCATCTCGAGTCGGCGGCCGCGCTCGCCGCGATCAGCGACGACGAAGAGGAGGACCAGGACATGGAGGAGGACGGCGGCCTCGAGGCGCCCTGGTCGCCCTCGGCGTCCTCCGCGGACGACGACCGCAAGGCCGCCAGCATGTCGATCCAGTCGCTCCTGTGCTAAGTGTGTGTTTATCTGTCGTCCGAGCCGCTGTATCTAGTGTAGTAGTTTGCATTTCATGTGCCCGCTGGGTGTGCTGACTGCGTCTAAAATAATACCATGTCCTCTATGGAACTACCAGTATAGTCTTGTCATGCGTATCATGCTTGTCATCAGCGCACTCTTACAGACATGGGACACGCATGAGGGCGACGCGAGCTTCTGTGGTGATCATCGACGTCGACGACTTGATTCGCGTCCCAACGGTCTCCTCAATACTCGTTCGGTACAAGTGTACGTACCTCGATACTTTCCGCCCTTCGTGACTGGTCGTCTGGGTCCTACCTGGGTTGATCCGCTCCGCTCGTCCGCTCCGCCACACAGAGGCTCTGCCTCACAGCCAGTTCCGTTCATGGGGGAGGAGCCACGTCAGTCGGGCCACGTCCTCCTCTCCGCTCTCCACACGCAGCTGCAGGGAAGAAAGATGGAAGATCCTCCGCCGCTTCCCTCCGCCACCAAAAACCCTAGAAATCAGCCACCACCCACGGGCCGCGACCCTTCACGGGAGGGGCGCTCTATTCGGAGTGCTGGCGTCAACCCATCGGATTGCTCGTTTGGCCACACAGCACAGAATCTTGGCCACGATACGGCCACCATCACTCCTGGATAGATGAACATGAACACGATGGCCAACATGGCGGATCCTCCGAGGCATCTCCACGCGGGAGGATTCGTGCGGCGATTTACCCTCTGCGGTGAACGTATACCGCGGCGTCGTGTGTGGAGCTGAACGCGCTCTCATTAGTGTCGGGTTTTACATCGCAGGGGCAGAGCTTGGTCTAACCGTGTGAGTTTTTTGGTCCAGATGGAGCCACACTCGCGCCCACACAGACGCACGCACGCGCCGCCGCATCTCCCTGTCTTCGGACCAAACCGTCGGTGGCTCACTTCTCTGGCTGCCCGCAGCAGAGCAAACAGTCCACCCACCCAAGCCAGCGCAGACGGACGCGCGAGCGGATCTGCGCCTCTGTGCTGCGGATGGAGCCACCAACACAGCCAACCGTGGGAGCAGTGTCGAGACCCCACGCGCAACCTTCGGGACACCTCCATCCGACCTCTCACAACACATACTGTATTTATTTCTGCAGGTACTCATTTGTACAGGTCATTTGACCCATCTCTGCACCTCGGTTGGTGTGGTCCACACGAGTGCCGTACCACCGACCACGCACGCCGCCAGTCGTGTGCGGCACCGCACAGCGGAGCAGTCCTCCTCCTCCTCCTCCTCCTCTTTCCTCCTCCATTTCCTCCCCAGCTCCGCTCCCCCCACCCCTCCTCCTCCGCCATGAGCTCCTCCTCCTCCTACTCCGTTGTGGACGCCGCGCAGGCGCGCACGCAGGCGTACGTGGCCCGCATCGACCCGGCGGACGTGCTCACGGCCACGTCGCTAGCACGCGTGGCCGCCGAGCTGCCGCCGTTCAAGCACATCGTGGGCAAGGTCCGCGACATCTACGTCTTCGCGGACAAGGTGCTGCTGGTGTCCACGGACCGCCAGAGCGCGTTCGACCGCGCGCTCGCCGCGATCCCGTACAAGGGCCGCGTGCTCACGCTCACGAGCGTCTGGTGGTTCCACGCCACGGCGCACATCGTGCCCAACCACCTGCTCAGCGCGCCGCACCCGGCCGCCATGCTCTGCCGCAAGTGCACGGTGTTTCCCGTCGAGTTTGTCGTGCGCGGCTACATCACGGGCTCCACGAGCACGTCCATGTGGACCAACTACGCCAAGGGCATGCGCGACTTTTGCGGCCACACGCTCGCGGACGGCTGGACGCAGCACCAGAAGCTGCCGCACAACATGGTCACGCCCACGACCAAGGACGATGTCCACGACGAGCTCATCTCCGGTGAGGAGGTCGTCCGCAGCGGCCGCATGACGCAGGCGCAGTGGGACTACTGCGCGCAGAAGGCGCTCGAGCTCTTCGCGTTCGGCCAGCAGGAGGCGGCCACGCGCGGGCTCATCCTCGTGGACACCAAGTACGAGTTTGGCGTGGACGACGACGGCACGATCCGGCTCATCGACGAGATCCACACGCCCGACTCGAGCCGCTACTGGCTCGCGCACTCGTACGAGGCGCGCATGGCGCAGGGCCTCTCGCCCGAGAACATCGACAAGGAGTTCTTGCGGCTCTGGTTCAAGGAGCACTGCGACCCGTACAAGGACGCCGTGCTGCCCGCGGCGCCCACGGAGCTCGTGCTCGAGCTCTCGCGCCGCTACATCTTGCTCTACGAGCTGATCACGGGCGACCGCTTCGCGTTCCCGGAGGCCGCCGAGTCGGCCGCCGCGCGCGACCCGCAGGAGGAGCTCGTCGAGCGCGTGCGCGCGGCGCTGCTCGAGAAGGCGTAGGCCGCGTAGAACAAGCGAATGCAATTGAAGCGACTAAAAAGAAGAAAAGTGAGTCGTTGATTCCTGTCTATCGTGGCCTGAAGAGGTGAGCCTATGTACGAAAGCGTTCGCTGGTCAGAGAAATACAAGTACTCTACTTGTCGAACCGCTTGGGCGTGATCTGGATTTGCGAGTTGGACGACAAGTCCAGCGCCGTGGTGCTGTCGCTGGACGTGAGCGTGAGGTCCACGCGCGGGATCGCCGGTGCCGGCGGATAGTTGCTGTCGATGGGCATCACGGACGCCTTGGAGAGCTTGACGCCCACGAGCGGCGGCAGCGTGACCACGCGCGGGCCCGTGACGAGCGGCAGCGGCAGCGGCTTGATGATCGCGAGTTCCGGTGGTCCCTTTGTCACAAGGACAGGCTCGGTGGCCTTGGGCGTGGTCTGCAGCAGGAGATCCTGCTTGGTCGACGGTTGCACCCAGCGGTACTCGATGTTACGCGCCTTCTGCGTGCGCTTGATGAAAATGATCATCTTGACGGCCGCACGGAGTTTGCCCGACGGTTTGAGCACGTTCATCTCGCGCCGGGAGAGCAAGTAGACGCCCGAAAGGGTCACGGCCGCGCCCATGAAGAACATCACGAGCTGTGGGAGATATATCACAGGAACGCAGCGGGTCAGTGTACAAGTCGTGATCCCCTCACGAATGCGCCAGAGTACCGTACCGAGAGCGTGGGCATCTTGGCAAACTCCTTGAAGTACACGCCGCCGCCAAAGATCGACGTCGAGATGAAAAAGCACTGAAACACCGGCACAATAAACACCGCGTCGAACATCTGCAGCCCGTGCGCGAGCCAGTGGATCTGCAGAAAGATACACGCGAGCATCGAGAGCGAGATGAGGTACGTGCCGACGTTCGTGAACTGGTTGGTGCCCTCGAGCGTCGTCTTGAAGAGCTCGGCGACGGACTTGGCGAACAGCACCGACTGAGCACCAAAGACGCCCGACAAAGCCGGGTACGTGACCGGGTGCACACGCGCAAACTTCTTGTACGCGACCGACGAGGAGCCCTGGCTCTTGAGCAGCCGCTCGAGCTTCTTGGCGAGCAGGAAGAGCCCTGCACACGCCAGCAGCACGATCACGATGTACACGACAAACGCCGCCTCGTGGTACAGCGCCACGAGCTCTTCCACGGTGTAGCACGCGGTCTCCTTCTCAGCAAACGCCGCGACGATGCAGATACCAACCAGCACGAGGCTCGTGCCGATCGCGTCCATGCGGCTAAACTTCTCTTTCAGGAACAGCGACGCGAACGCCACGTTCGCGACCATGGTCGTGCCACCCACGGGCGTCGCGAGCGACTGCGGGAGGAAGCCCAGCGCGACAAAGTCCAGTAGACTGCCGCCCACCACAAGCACGAGCCCGATGACCCACATGGGCTGCCGCGTGTACGCGCGCTTGAGATTGACGCTGCGCTTGGCCTCGCACATGAACGAGTACTTTTGGAGGTTCACGCCGAGGTTCGTGGCGATCGAGCCCGTGATGCTCAGGATCACGCCGACGTACCAGAGCGAGTTGGATTTCTTGGTCGCGCCCCCCTCGTCGCTGGACTGGTCGTGGCACCCGCCCATGGCTGGGGAGTCGGCGGTGGCGGCTTCGCGTGGGAGGTGTCTGCCTCCGTGGGCTTGGTGATGTGAGAACCGCTTCGATTAGGCGATTCCCCTGATCCCGTGGCCTTGACGAGACGGTGCTCCGCTTTGTGATGCGGCGTCACTGTGTCGACGAAAGCCCTCGTTCGCTGCGCCGATCAATCTGGGCGGAAGGAAGACGCTGGACCAGATAGCAAGCAGTGAAAAGCCAAGCGAGTCGGCTGCCCCAGATTTACGCGTTACTAAGAATACTGCCAAGCACGGCTTGTTCATCTGAGCCTCAGGAGATTCGCGTCGGTGCTGAGACGGCTGGCCACATTGCGATACACGTTCTGCATACAGGTCCAGGTGGCACCTATTTTAGTTAGTCCCAAGAGCGGGGCCACGACGTCACGAACACACGTGTTCGCCACGGCCGATGCTCTCACCACTCATGTTCGACCTGCTGACTCGTCCTTGCGTGAGGGCGCATTCTGTCGGTCCCCTTCCTCGGACTGTTTCGGTCGTGTCTCGTGGCCATATCTCCACGTGTTCTGGGTCGTTGAAGCGGCCCGCGCAACGTATCATAGCTCAGCGGGGTTTGCGCTGGGTCGTCCGCACTCCCTCGCGACCCGATGGTCGGAGTTCCAGGGAAGTCGAGACGACCGTGATTCTGGGCACGAGGAGCGTTCGATATATCGCCACGTGGGTCGACCACTTATATGCGTCCCGCTCGGGAAGTGCCAGCCGTAGCCCGCAGCACCAGTCCACGCAAGCGGCCGTGGTCAGGCAGTCGTGGGCTTACTTGTCGAACCGCTTCGCCGTGATCTGGAACATCGCGCTAGTCGCTGCGTCCAAGGCCGCGCTGGTTTCACTTGATGTGCTGCCGTTCTCAGCGCTCGCAGTCGCGGCTGAAGCCTGCGGGAGACTGCCGTCGAACGGCATCACCGACGCGTTCGATACTTTGCGCCCCACCATCGGCGTGGTCTGTCGCACTACCGGTTTGACCAGAACGACCATGTCGGACCCTGGGCTCCCCTCGAGCTTGGCGATCGGCTGCACCCACCGATAGTCAAGGTTGCGCGCCTTCTGCGTGCGCTTGATGAAGATGATCATCTTGACGGCCGCACGCAGCTTGCCCATCGGTTTGAGCACGTTCATTTCGCGTCGCGAGAGCAAGTAGACGCCCGAGAGCGTCACTATCGCGCCGACGAAGAACATCACGAGCTGTGGCAGTCACAATAGGTCAAGTTAGGAGGTGAGTCCAGTCACCGCATTGCACGAACACAGCCAAGCACCTACCGCCAACGTCGTCATCGTCGCAAACTCCTTGAAGTACACGCCACCCCCAAAGATCGACGTCGAGATGAAAAAGCACTGAAACACCGGCACAATAAACACCGCGTCGAACAACTGCAGCCCGTGCGCGAGCCAATGGATCTGCAAAAAGATGCACGCGAGCATCGAGAGCGAGATGAGGTACGTGCCGACGTTCGTGAACTGGTTCGTGCCTTGCAGTGATGTCTTGAAGAGCTCGGCGACGGATTTTGCAAATAGCACCGACTGCGCGCCAAACACACCGGACAAGGCTGGATAAGTGACGCGGTGGAAACGTGCAAACCGTTTGTAGGACGCGGAGGATGCCCCCTGGCTGAGCAGCACGCGCTCGAGCTTCTTCGCCGCCAAAAAGAGTCCGAGACACGCGAGCGCGACGACGATCAGGTACACGACGAAAAACGGCTCGCCGTAGAGCGCGACGAGCTCGTCGACGTTGTAGCACGCGCTCTCCTTGTTCGCGAACACCGCGACGATGCAGATCCCGACGAGCACAAGTCCTGTGCCGATCGCGTCCATGCGACTGAACTTTTCTTTCAGAAAGAGCGACGCAAACACGACGTTGGCGATCATTGTGGAGCCTCCAACCGGCGTCTCCAGGGACTGCGGCACAAAGCCCAGCGCCGCAAAATCCAGTAGACTGCCGCCCACCACAAGCAGGAGCCCGATGACCCACATGGGCTGCCGCGTGTACGCGCGCTTGAGCTTGATGCTGCGCTTGGCCTCGCACATGAATGAGTACTTTTGGAGGTTCACGCCGAGGTTCGTGGCGACCGAGCCGGCGGTGCCGAGGATCACGCCGACATACCAAAGCGGGTTGTGCTTCTTAGTCGAGCCGCCTTCGCTGCCGTCGCCACTGTGGGACTCGCACACCATACTACGTTCCGATTGTCGAGAGCTTCGGGTGAAGTATCGACGCGAAGCCTTTTCTGTCTCTCTTCGTGACGCTCCAGTCGTGATGCCACACCCACACACAAGCCTAAGCGCTGTTGCTACGACTGCCTTTCCCGTTCCTGAATCGAGCAAACGGCATAAAAAGCGGATGGCCCGGGCATCCGTCACATCACGGAGAACATCTAATTATACCAGCTCCACACTTCTGTTGCCGGCATCTCCAAAGCGATCAGATGCAAAAGCACGGAAAATTGGCGATACAATCGCGGCGCAATTGGGCGCCAGGTGACCGATACAGCGACAGGACCACATGGCCAGCACGTGCAGAGTCTTCTTAAGGGCTGTCTGGCGCGTCGCCTGCTGTCCCCCCCTGGTCGTCGAGCGGAGCGGAACTGTTCCCCTTGTTGTGGGGAGGTACACTACACGGAAGCTCTGTTGAAGAGACAGTTGAAGTAGGCAGATGAGGGGCTTCTAATCAGGGTAGTTAAATGGGTACAAGAGAACGGTTACATGAGCGGGCTTGTATTGAGGCTGTCGAGGGTGAGCGAGGGAGAAAAGCGAGGAACAGACCAACCCTCTCACTCACTCCCACCTGGCTCACATGGGAGGGAAGGTGTGTCTCTGTGTGACTATGAGTCTTCCGAATGCGACAAGCCACCGCCGGCTGACCGCGCGGAACGCCGAAGGGATGTGGGTCCACATGGAGCCTAGTGCATGTGTGTGTACATGACGCTGAGAGTCTAAAGCGGCCCCGATGTTCTCGCTTGCACCGTGAGACGGTGGGGGGGATTGTGTGAGGATGTGACAGAGCCGCGTGGACGGTGGTTCGTTCGTCCACTTCACCGACTAAATGGATGAGAGTCATGGAGACGGACGTGGTGGTTCATGAGGGTACTATATTGATGAATCAAAATGAAACAGAGCTTACAATAATTCAGCGGACGAGGGATGGCCGGCTCGGCTCGGCGGGAGTGGTGCCGCGCCGCCATAATAAAAAAAACTAGTGAATAGGCGCCGCGCACCACGGACGTGGGCTGGAGCTGCCTCACTCTCCGACTTGGGCCGTGGGCACGAGCGCGAGTCCGCGTTCGTGCGCCGCGCGGTGGAACGCGCTAGCGATGGCAAAGTAGCTGAGCTGCTGCCGGCGTTTTCTTGCGCGCAGCGCAAAGTCGGACGAGTCCGGTCTTGCCGTGCGCTCGAGCTCTTGCTGGAGCTTCTTGCTCACGGACAGGAACGCCGTGCCGCGCAGCTTGGGCACGGGGCTGGCCTTGGGTCTTGTGGCGGCCGGCTGGACGGCCTTGCTGTCACTAGGGTCGGGGAGCAGCGCGCTAAACTCGAAGCGTGGTCGCTTGGCCGAGCGCGCGTGGATGGGCGAGCCCACCGGCGTGGGTGGGATGAACGAGTCGAGCTCGCGCTTGAGCGAGACCTGGAGCGCCGTGAGCGCGGCCGAGAGGTTGATGCCTTCGGCAGTCGGCACCGTCTTCATGGTGGTCGGCTGGTCATGGGCCAACGGCGGCGGTGGGCTGGGCGAGCGCGAGCTGGTCGCCGAGTTCGTGTGGAGGTAGTCGTTGGCCGCGACCAGCTCGGAGCCCGCGACGGCGCTCGCGGCCGAGGCGGCGCGACGCGGGCTCACAGGCGCGCTGGACGAGCGCGCCTTGCGTTTCTTGAAGTGCTGATTCATCGTGGTCTTGTTTGCGTGTGCGTCACGAGGACCAGAGGCAACCGGAGCAAGTGTATCTATCGGTGATCGGTGGTGGATGGGTCGAGCGGATCTCGTTGGGGGAGAGGAGCCGCGCACAGAGGTGGAAGAAAGAGAAATCTCCTGCGCGTTCTTTGTTCCGTCGTCGGGCAGTTCTCGGATGGGGAGAAGGCCACTTGCGCGCGAGACGGCAAATTGCAGAATGAGCCGAGTGAAGCGGAAGGAGCCGGAAGAGTTGTCGCGCTCACCCGCAAGTGACCATCACTCGGAGTGGGTGTATTTTCCAAAATACGGTTCTCTTTCTAAGTCGAGTTTTGGTATTTTGCGCGCTTTCCCACTCCACTGGTGTGTAGGCTAGGAAACCGCGGAGAAAAAAGCGCAAGAGAAAAAAAAGAAAAAGCGGCGGCAGTACGGTAGGGGCTCCAACGAGGGACTGCCTGAGCCCATGAGGGACATGCCCCTGTGAAACACGTCAAAGGCAGCGGAAGAGGAGCCAACCATCAGAAGCGAACCAAACGCCTGGTGCGCAGACACTCTTCCACTGGAAGCTCCAGTGGTGGCGCGCGAGTCTCCAGTCAGCGTTTGGTGCCTGAGACGCCGTTCGCCATTCACTTGGGTCGCTGGCCAGTCGGCCATTTCTTCCCGTCCTGAAGCGTGGGCATCAACTGGCCACGTCGCGCCTCTGGCATGTTGCAACGCGCGGCCGTTTCGCCTGCGCGCGCTCGCTCGCTCTTGCTGTGCACTCTGCCTGCGTACATGCGATCCCACACACCGCATAGCGCACACATGACACAGACACACACTTCGCACATAGACACACACGCAGACAGCACGCCACGAATAAGAACCATGGAGCTACACTGCGTGGATACCACGTCGTGGAGCGAACGCGAGTTGCAGTGTATCACGCTGATAATCTTACTCTTGCCTCAGGAGCAAGTTGGATTTTGGCTCGGCGGTCGGGTTACACTGGTGCACCCATCTCATGCCTGGGTTGAGGTCCTCAACTTGAGGAGGAGACACCGGAGACCATCATGAACCGTTGTGGTGGCTTATTCTTGAACCTCTACTATCGCATAGCACATCTCTTTTCAGAGGGTCTCGCAGCTTCTGTTTCGAGCACCCTAGTACTGTGAATTGAGGATTAGTAGCCCCTCTCCGAAGGGGGTACTACTGCAAGATCACGGCCGTTGTTCAACTCAAACTGTTGACGTGTGCTTCATCAGCCGAGCCGAACGTGCGCTTGGCGTTTGCGAGCGGCCGCGTCAGCGATTCAGCCACCAAGTTCCGTTCCCCACGGGCTCACTTCGCTTCAAGCAGACCGCCACGCAGGACACCGGACCGCCCTCTTCCACTCTACTAAACACCATGTCGGCCGAGAAGAAAGTCGAGCAGCGTACGTGGCGTATCGCTGTTGGCGTTGATGGATAACCACGGATCGACTAACGCGGTGGTTTCGCTTCGCTTCATGTCTTCAGCGCCGTCGGGCCTCATGTCGTTCATCACGGGCGGCTTCGGCGGCGTGTGCCTCGTCGCCACGGGCCACCCGATGGACCTCATCAAGGTGAACCTCCAGACCATGGAGAAGCCCAAGCCCGGCCAGCCGCCCATGTACACTGGCGCCATGGATTGCGCGCGCAAGCTCGTGGCGCGCGACGGCGTACGTTCCTACTGCAACCAATGGGTCCCCATGGCGGCGACGGGTATCTGACAGTACATTTGTGGTACGATGATAGATTGCGGGTCTCTACCGCGGCATGTCCGCGCCGCTCGTCGGCATCACGCCGATCTTCGCGGTCTGCTTCTGGGGTAACGACATGGGCAAGCTCATCGCGGTACGTGTAGGATGCTCTCTCGTCCCAAACACCACCAGTGCTGACATTGGTACTCTTTGGGGAATGCTCAGCGCTCGGCCATGAAGACCCCAGACGAGCAGCCGCTCTCGACGGGCCAGCTCATGTTTGCCGGTGGTTTCTCAGCCATCCCGGCGACGGTCGTGATGGCGCCGGGTGAGCGCATCAAGTGTCTGCTCCAGATCCAGGCGCAGGCCATGGACCGTGGTGAGCCCAAGCTCTACGACGGCATGCTCGACTGCGCCAAGAAGCTGTACAAGCAGGGCGGCATCTCGAGCGTCTTCCGCGGCTGGGAGGCCACGCTGCTGCGTGACGTGCCCGCGTCGGTCGGCTACTTCGGTGGTTACGAGGTCATCAAGCGCGCGCTCAAGCCGAAAGACTCGGACGAGCTCAGCGCCGTGAGTGTCGTCGTGGCCGGTGGTCTCGCCGGTATGCTCAACTGGACGATCGCGATCCCCGCGGATGTGATCAAGTCGCGCATCCAGACGGCGCCCGAGGGCACCTACCGCGGCATCGCGCACTGCTACGAAGTGCTCATGAAGGAGGAGGGCGCCGGCGCGCTCTTCAAGGGCGTCGGCCCGGCGCTTGCGCGTGCGTTCCCCGCGAACGCCGCGTGCTTCCTGGGTGTCGAGTTCTCCAAGAAGTTCCTGACGTACCTCGGCATGAAGTAAGTGGTACAGCTAGAGACACGAGAGCAGCAGGGTGCGATGCTCTGCTGGTTGTAGACACTGTCTTAGATGCACGGCGTAACTTCGTATATGAATACAAAGAAAAAGAGTGAATCTCTTGGTCGGATCCAAGAGCGTGGAAATGGACGGGAACGCGCAGCAGCATAAATATATCGAGTTCCTGTATTGGTAGAGTGGGTGTGCGTCGTGCTCTACCTCGCGGTGAGCTCGAATCGCTGGATCTAGAGACTACGGCGCGAGAATGCGTCGTTGATCTCCGCGCGCGGCTCGTCGGTACCTCGGTACAGCGTGTTGCTGTAGAACTCGACCATGTCACTGGAAGAATCCAAGGCAACATACGTTCATGAGACTCATCACGCTCCTCTTCGTCAGGATTCATGAATATAGACGCACCTGACACGCTTCAGCTCTTCTTTGGCCTCTTCGATCGCCGTCTCCTGCTCCTCGAGCGACGTGTCCGTGCCCGGCAACGACCGGAGCATCTCCAGGGCCTCGCTGTACTTCTGCTTGATCGCCACGGCCTGTCGAGAGGAAGCAAATACATGGTCATCTCGGGCTCTTCATATCCTCCGTCTTTGTGTACATAACGTGGTACCTACAGAGGACGAGATGTCGCCGAGACGCGTGGTCTCCTGGTTCGCGCCGGCCGAGAGAATGTCTTTCAGCACATCGATGAGGCTGGGCACGACGTCAAACGTCTAGTGTGAACAACACACACGCGCCGTCAGTGAGACTGGACCCTCCATTTAGACGCGGCGGAAGGAGGGTTTAGACGGAACGCACCTCGAAGAGCTGCGCCTTGGTCACGGGCCCGTTGCGGCTCGCGAACGTGAGCTCCTCAGTCTCGCTCGCCTCGGGCTTGATCGACGCCATTGCCGTGCTATTGGTGTGGCAACCAAACCTTGTACACCAACTTTGACCTCACGTAATTTGGGATCGAGTGCCCCAATTTTCGTCGCAAAAAAACCATCGTGTGCCACTTCATCGCCACGGGGATCTGGTCCCACTCCCTTTGTCTGGACAACCAAAAAATCCTTATCTCGGCTTCGGATTCGTCGAAGAAAAGAAGGTGCGGGTATTTTTGCCAATCATGTCCAAACGGAAAGGAGCTCAGAATGCGCGACCCTGAAAACTACGGGTTACACTTCCTATGTAAACGCATATATTGCCGTAACCAATGATCTGATACCGATATATATATGCATTCCTTTTACCTTTAACAGTTGATTCATATTTCTGAGTATCCCCTAGGAAACAGGTGTTTCGGTGAATGCCACCCGGGAGTTGCTCGAGGGAAGCTTCATACAAGACCCACGAATTAGAGACTGCATGGTCAATGGATCATTGAATGTTTCCGCATTGCTCGTCTTGCTCTACACAGTCCTCGTTTTGCGGTAGAGAGGAGAGTTCATGGAATCAGATGGTTTTTGCCCGAAAACTCGGAT
>JAADWV010000369.1:0-34384 GCA_023336295.1 Pythium folliculosum
CCCCCCCCCCCCCCCCCACAGCGCGCAAGCGAGCGAGAGATCGCGGCGGTCTGTCTGTGTGTGAGAGAGAGGGGTACGCTCAGTCGGTGGCGGCCGTCTCCCCCCCCCTACGCGCCAGCCGCGAGCGAGCGAGGAAACGGAAGGCGTCTCACATTACTTCCCATTGACGCTCGACGGCTTCCTCGGTCACCACAAGCGCGCGTCGGGAGTTCTACGATCAGGTGAGGCGGGTTCCATTCATGATTGGGCGTTGAGCGATGGAGGATGGAGACGTTGCGAAAGCGGATGAGTCCACTTGCTTGCGGACCGTCGTCATCAACCACGGAGTTGTGGGAGAACTGACTGGGGCGTGTCTTTGCGATTGTAGATATTAGTGGTCCCCGCGCCTTCCAGCAACCCACCAGAGAGTGAGGCAGACAAGGCGAGCCGCGTCAGGTAAGGGTTTCATTTTATGGCGACCTTCCATTTTTCAGTCGGGCGCCACGGTGTTCTAACCGTCCTCACTGCCGTGAACGACCAGAACCATGGAAGGCAAAGGGTTGGAAAGCGCGAACGCCGGACGCGCGTCCAGCGCCCACGCGTCTTCATCAGCTGCGAGTACGAGTGCGTCTGCGAGTAACGGCGATAAGTCGTGGTGGCAGTGGACCCACGGCAAGAGTGGAAGCATCTCCTCATCCTCGTCGGGCGATGTGAACACCATCGCCTCATCCCAGTATGGACAGTCCTCATCAAGCGCTACGGACGCAGCGTGCTACTTCGCATCACCTGACGCCGCTGCCTCCACACCCGTGCCTGCTTGGGGCACCATGCGATGGGAGAAGCGGACAACACGGACGGGTCTCCTCGCTCGAGACGACCGAGTCTCTGGCGTCGCTTCGTCATCAAGATCTTCGTCATCTCCCAAATTCACGGCATCGATGACATCGGCGTCGTCGCCGACACTGAACGCGAGCATGAACCGTGGGTTCGCCGCTCTTCCGCGGAAGAAGCTGGTGCAGTCGTCGATACGATCAACCCGGGACGTCTCAGTCAGAAAGAGGTTCACGACTTCTTCGGCATCGGGGCTCCATGACTTCAGTCTTCCCACATCGGCCAAGGATGCGCACTCTGCCGCAGTTGCAATCCTTGATCGGGAAATGCACGCCGAAATCAAGTGGAGCTTGGGTCCAGGAAAACGGAAGGTCGTGAAGAAGGAGAAGAAGGTTGGCCGGGCCTCTTCACTCCAGCATTCCAGAAGCGGCCTACATGGAGCCGCACACCGGCCGCTACGTGCGTGGCTTGAGGGTAACGCTCTCCCGGCGACTGAATCGTCTGCCGATGTTGACTTCCGTATTGGTAAGGACGTGCACATGCTTGAGGAGAAGGCGGCACAGTGCG
Organism: Pythium folliculosum; assembly: GCA_023336295.1. Taxonomy (NCBI): domain Eukaryota; phylum Oomycota; class Peronosporomycetes; order Pythiales; family Pythiaceae; genus Pythium; species Pythium folliculosum. The sequence continues at coordinate 1,378 of JAADWV010000369.1, forward strand.
CCTCGCCTGTATCCACATCCTCTACCGTCTCGTTATCGGCGTCGCTAGCTTCTTCTGCCTCTTTTGGGCCCGTCGATCCTGTGACAACTTGCGCACGCGCGATCCTCGTTGACTGCTATCGAGAACGGAAATACGTCGAGTCAACTGGGATGCGGAAACGCACGCTCGAGGGACGATCGAAGATGGACAAAGGATCGGATGATCGCATCTGGTCGTATCCACGCGACCTCTCGAAGTCCCCGGACGGCGGTGGTTTCAGCTGCGGCTCTAGCAGCAGTGATGACGAGCTGAAGGAAGTGTCTCGCATTGGGTACGCCTTTGATCGATTCGAGTGAATGTACCGCATGGGCTCACCACGTTTCTTTTCGTGTCACAGTGATAACAAAAGTGATCGTGATTCAGACTTCAAGTCAACACCCGAAGAGGAGAGATATCGACAGATTATGCTGCGCGCGTACGATGCCAGCAGTAGCCCCGAGGTGGATATTGGAAGCCCTTTGTTGGAAGAAAAGTACGTACCTATGGCTGGTTTCTTGAGTTGACTTCGTCGACGGATGACTCACGATCTTGCCAACTTCTATTAGGGGCCTCTCTGCTGAGGAGCGATACCAGCTACCACTCGCACGTGGAACGGCAAACGAAACAGACAAGGAGTGCACAATTTGTAAGACACGGTACAACATCGGAGACCACATCTGCACACTACCGTGTCAGCATTTCTTCCAGTGAGTTCTGGCTCTGTTTTTTTGCGTCACAGTGTTATCCGCTCGATGGGCTAACACTTCTTTCTTCATCATGCAGTTATCGCTGTGTCGACCAATGGTTGTGCAGCCACACATCGTGCCCACTCTGCCGTTGGGATGTCACCGCCGACGCAGACACCATGGAGTTCAACCAGAAGCATCAGCTCATTGAGTGTTCCCCGTCCGACCGCGAAGCCTTCCAGCGAAAGATGCGGTCCTCCACACACAGCGCTGGTTTCCGCCCTGTCATTCCCGGTACGCGAACTCGCTCAGCGTGAATGCGTCCACTATCTTGATGTCTTATGAGCCGAGTTCTGTTTTAGCGTCCGAGGTCGACCAGCTCCACCAGCACCTCTCAACGCTGCGCCTTCAGGAAGAAAGCGTTGAGGTGACTGATGATCAAGCCAAGTATTTAGTGTGGTGAGTGGAAGCTGTCCACTTTGTCTAGCTGATATTGAGCTGACTCGCCGAATTTGTGGTGGTGATAGCCCAACACCGCAGCGTCCGCAGCGAAAGTGACCACCTCCGTTATCGTGAAAAACAAAACAAAAAAGCATTGCCGTTCACGTCGACCTCAACCCGACCGGACTTCCGAGGCGTCCACTTCACAGCCTCGATGGCTGCCGGTTCGGTGTCACAGGGAAGCTGGGCGTGCATTTGTATCGTGTCGCTGGCGTCAAGATGCGGATACCTCCAGTCTGCCTGGCCTTGCCACACCTATTCATTGTGAACACACCTGCTCAGCTATATCAAGCCCTAGGTCGTGCGAGTGCTCAGAGGGCGGAGCGCTCACGGTCGCTCACGGATGCTTACACAGACACATTGGCTTGCGCATACATCGTAGCAATCCTGGCGTCTGAGTAGCGAATGTATAAAGCCTCACCCGTGCTCTAGGTCTTCTCGTGTTCTTGGTGGTTGGCGTTGAAGTGGTTCACCTTGTTTTGCCAATGATTGCAGTGCATCCCAGCTTGTTCTGTGCAAAATCTGCAAACCGGACATATTATCGTCTAGTTCCGTAATTTACGATAACCCTGACAGGTCGATGGGGCGGAGAGAGGGAGCGGTTTGTGCCGTCGTCAGCTCGACGAGAGCCAACGTGCTCGGAAACAGCCACGACCTGTCGGGTTGGGATTTTTCCAACTGCAAACCAACAAACCAACAAACCAACGCCGACGCCAACGCGCCAACAGCGGACTCCGCCCAACGATTCCGCCACCATGAGCGACTCGGACGGCGAGGACGCCATGGCGTACTTTTTGCCCAACGGTATCGCCGACGACTCGCCGCCCAAGCGCAGGTGCGTCTAACCAAGAAAAACCTTTTCTGCCATGGCACTCTATTCGATCGAGGACTAACCTGCTGCTTTTCTCTGCCATGGCATGGCAATGGCACGGCAACTGCCACGCCGCAGCGCGCTCACGTCCAGCTTCGGCTCGATCGGCGCCACGCGCTTCGGTGGCGTCTACGGCGGCGCGCCCTCGGCGCTGGACCTGTCGGCCCCGCTGTACGGCGGCGGTGCCGGCGGCGTCGGGCTCGGTGGCAGTGCCACGGCCACGCCCGGAACTGCCATGGCAGCCGCCTCCTCCTCCTCCTCCTCCTCGCGTAGCACGTTCCTGCTCTCGGACCTGGGCGGCGAGATCCTCACGCCGCGCGGCGGCGACGCCGGCTCCACGGGCCACGCGATCGGCGGCGGCCGCCACCCGTTCGCGTTCAGCGGCGCGTTCGCTTCGCTCTCGGCCGCCGAGTCCGAGGCGGCCGCGCGCAGCCGCCTGGCCGGTGGCAGTCATGGCAGCAGCGCCAGCGGCGGCCTCTACGACCGCGTGGGCACGCCCAAGGGCGGCAGCAGCGCGGGCTTCCGCAGCGACGCCGACATCTTCGCGCCATCCAACTCTGCGACTGCGTCATCGGCAACTTCGTCCTCGGGCGTCTACGGGCGCGCGACGCTGAACGCGAACGCACCGGCGTTCATGGCGTCGTCGTCCACGGTGTCGTCGGCCGCGGCGGCGGCGGACGCGGCTGCGCCCTTTGGCAGCGCGTCGCCCAGCGCGTGGCCCACGATGAACGTCAAGCCGCGCCGCGCGCCGCCCGGCCTCAGCAAGGCTGTGGACGCGTCGCCGTCCGCTACTACGGACGGCGCCTCGCTGTCGCTGCCCCCGGGGCTGCCCCTCCCAGCCTCCTCCTCGTCCTCCCATGCCACCGCGTTCGGCACGTACGCGTCCTCCTCCTCGTCGGCATCCACAGCGTCGCTGTTCTCGGGCGAGGGCGTGCGCCAGTTCGCGTCCAAGCTGCGGCCGAGTTTCCCGTCGCTCTCGGACACGTTCCGCGCCGGTGGTGGGCCAGAGAGTGGCCACGACTTCCCGTCGACGCTGTCCGAGCTGAACGCCAAGTCCATGTCGGTGGAGGAGATCCAGTCCAACCTCATGGCCACGGCGTTGGCCGCGGCCAACGACGTCGTGGCCGACACGCCCGTCGACGCGAAGGCCACCGCGCGGCTCAGCACGCCGCGGAAGGCCGCGAGGAGTCCGCGTCGGGGCGTCGAGTTCAAGTCGCCGTCCACGGGCGACGAGAAGCCGCGCGAGCAGCCGAACGCGCGTGCACCGTCGGACCCGAGATTGAGGACGCCAACGCGGCGAAATGATGCCACGCCCGCGCCAACAGCGGCCCACGGAGCCGCATCGCCTGTGACGACGGGGAGCCGAACGAGTGGCGGCGACCGGCGCGGCCGCAATGCGCGGGACCCAGCGGCCACGGAAGGTGCCGGCCGCAACGCACGAGCGGCTCTGTCGGAGCCGTCGACACGATCCGGAAGAAGAGGTCGCGGCGGTGGCGGCGGTCAGGGGACTACTATTAGTGAGACCCGCGCTGGCAATCGCTCTGCGCAACCTGAAGTTGCCACTGGCCCCGTACCGCTGCCCACGACGAGTCGGAAGAAGCCGCCCAGCTCCGTGTCCAGCGTCGGGAGCGACGATCAGCTCGTCATGGTGTCGGCTGTGGCTGTGTCTACCGAAGAGAGCCGCGAGCCACCGGCGAAAGTGAAAGAGTCGCCTCGGAATGCGAAGCCCGCTGCTGGACGCAATGCTACTAATGCCAAGAAAGCCACGACTCCGGCGCAGACCCAGGAAAAGCGCGGTGGGGCCAAACGCCAAGTCTACCGCGAGAAGCCATCGTCGCCGGAAGCGCCCAAGAGTGACAATGTCAAACCCGCCAAGATGGATGTCACCGTGCCCGTCGGTGGATCCAATTCGGACGCGTCGGCTGTGGATGGTCCAACCCATGACAATGTGGACGTCGTTAGTGAGGCTTCGACTACGGAAACTCAAGTCCAGCGTACTGTGGAGGAAGATACTTCAGTCGCACCGAGTGCTGTTGAGGACCAAGCCGAAGCATGTCCACCGACTGCGCCGCTTGCTCCTGCTACACCTCCTCCCAGGGCAGAGCTCCAGAAGGCTTCCAGCAGTGAGACGAATGAGTTGCTTGAGGAGTTGCCGGAGCCCGTTGAGGACGAGCCGACTTCCTCGTCCTCAGTGACGAATGATGAGAAGAGCCCAGTACCCGAATCCCCGCGTCCATCGAGCTCAAGTGTACCCCCAAGCACGCCGAGCCGGCTTGAGTCGGACAGCGGCTCGGAGTTTCCCGAGCTCAGCTCTCGCACGGTCCGAGCGAGTGACCGCAAAACCAGCGCCAAGGAGCACAAGAAGGACAAACACAAGAAGGACAAGAGCGACAAGAAGAAAGCGGTGGCGCCGGCCAAGTCGAACAAAAAGGAGAAACGAGACTCGTCTTCAAGTGGAAAAGGCGATCTCCCTGACGACGAGCCGTTTAGCGCTATCCCGGCGAAGAAAGCGTCGGTCGCATCGATGGTCAAGATCGCCGCTTTGCTTCGTGGCGGCCGCGTGTTGGCCAAGCGAAGCATCGCTGCGATCTGGTCGGCGTGCTGGTTCTTGTGCACGGAGTTCGCGGACCGGATCAACCTGAAGGGATTTCTTGGGTGGAGCTTCTCCTACCTCGAGTCCTTCCTTGCGGTGGTCTTTAGCGTCGTGCTGCTGCTCTCGCTCCACGGCGCGTCGTTCTTTATTCGTCTCCACCGCGTCGCGTTCCGGGCCGTGCTCACGCACCGCCACGTCGGCTTCTGCTTTGCGTTCCTGTACGCGTTCCCGTTCCTGGTGCAGTACGTGTTCCCGTGGGCGCCGCCATGGGCTCCGGTGTGCCTTTGGTACGCGTTCTTGGTCCAGTTGTTCTGCACCAGCGGCCCGGCGGCGATGGTTGCGACGTTCCGGATCGTTCTGCCGCTCATGTTCCTCGTGGAGGGCATTTCCCACCACAGCTTCCTGCTCGACCTCAACGGTAAGTTTACTTCGAAGACGGATACGATTAGGCATGCGTTGTATTTACTCCCACTATTTGGTCGTAGGCGCCGAGCTGCTTCTTGCCTCGTTCATTTTGTCGGCCATGAAGACTAGCAACCTGTGCAGTCCGATCTTCCTCATGTCGCTCGCTGTGCAGTGCCTATCGGCAGTCTTTTTGGGCTCGGAGCTGGTCGTCCAGTGGTTCCAGATGACGTTGGCGCTCTACTCGCTCCACGCTATGGCTGCGAGTGATGAAGACTGGGTACGTACGCACACATGATCGTCTGGAAGGATGTAGAATGTCTGAAACTGACATAGTTATTGTGGATGGTGTTCGTATCTCAGGCTGGCCTCGGCGATGAAGAAGAAGATCTGTCGTGCCGTCCCCTCTCCATGCATCATTCAATCGCCGACTATAACTACCATCCGGCGCCGTCGGCCCCCTCCGTCCAGAAGACCAAGCGACTCGATCGTCGTGCGCTCGCCTATGTCCGCGGACGAAAACTTCGTTAACTGGAGTGCAAGGTCAGTGTGGAGGTGTACAAAACCATGGCAAGAGCACTTGGTGCCACACATGTAGAAGTACCTGATGATGTGCCGATGGGGCAACGAAAACGCCTCTATAATCCGTGCCTTTATGAGAGAAAATAGTTTACTTTTGTCGAAGTCGCTTGCGCTGGGGCTTTTTGGGCGCGTCCTCGTCACTGCTGTCGCCCGAGTCGTCGTCACTATCGTCGTCGTCGTCGTCATCGATGAAGCCGTCTTCCTCGTCCTCGTCCTCCTCGTCTTCATCGGCCTCGTCGAGCACGAAGCGACTGCGACGGCGCTTGGTCGGGTTCAGGCGCTCCTGGGCTTCCCGCTCTTCCTCTGAGTCTGTCTCTCCTTCGTACACTTCGTCCTCGGCATGCGAGTCCTCGCCCTCGGCGTCGTCGCTCAGGATCTCCCCGAGCTCCTCCTCGGCGGCGTCGTCCGGGTGCTCGTCGCTCTCGCCCAGGTCGCTGTCCTCGCCCGCGATCAGACCTTCCAGGTTGCCGTTCTCGTCCGCGTCCTCGTCGTCCATGCAGCTCGGAAAGTCGAGCCGGCCTTCGAGCGCCGGCAGGTCCTCCAGGATCTCGTCGGGCTGGCCGTCCAGGTCGTCGAACACGGGCGTGAGCAAAATGTCCTGCACCAGCGCCGCCGTGCGCTCCACGTGCCAGTGCGCGCAGACGGCCTTGAGCAGCACGCCAACGTCCTTGACCTTGGAGAGGCTCTCGAGCAGCGGCAGCAAAAACTCGACGACCTCGCGGTTCGTGGCCATGGGCTGCGTCTGCTCCACGACGAACGACTGGAGGTCCTCGTCGCGCACGCTCAGGTTACCGTTCTCCACGGCGCTGGCGATCTTGTTCATGAGCACGACAGGCGTACCGGAGCCGCGCGCAAAGATCTTGAGCAGCTGCGTGGCCGTGAGCGGGATGTTCAGGCCCTCGAGAAAGTCGACGCTCACGAGCTCCGGGCAGCAGCGCCGCAGGAAGCGCGCCGTCTTCTTCTTCTTGTGGCCCCACTGTGCCGCGAAGATCCGCACGAGCCGCCCCACCTCGACGAGCTCCCAGCGCTCGCGGGCGGCCTCGTCGATGAGCTGCGAGAACAAGTGGAGCTGGTGCTGTCGGAACTTTTTGCCCGTGAACTTGTCGGCGTCGCTCTCGTCGCCACCGCCGTCGTCGTCGTCGTCGTCGTCGTTACCGTCGCTCACCGAGGGCTTGCGCGGCGGCCGCTGAGTGGCCTTGTGGACCGTGCGCTTCACGAGCGCGTCGAGGTCCCACTTGTCGTCGTCGTCGTCGCTGTCGTGGTGGTGGTCGCGGTCGGCCTTCGAGACCGCGGTGGCCGAGGGCTTTGGTTGAGCTTGCTTCGCCGCTGGCTTGGACGCTGGCTTGGGCGCCGGTTTGGCTGCCGGTTTGGCTACCGGTTTGGTCACAGCGCCATTCGCTTGGACGCCATTGAGAGCCGGCTTGACCGACTGACCTGTGGGAGCTGTGGCCACGCTACGCTGGCTGGCGGCCGGCTTGGCAGGCAGCGCCGCCTTCGGAGCTGCCACCGGCGCCTTCTTCACAGTCGCAGTGGCAGTTGTGGCGTTCTTGGTGTCGTGGACGTCCTCGTCGTCCTCGTCGCCTGGGTCGCTAAACTCGAGCGCGTCGTCGTCGCGCGCCTTGGCCGCGGGCACCACGCGCGTCGCCTGGGCACGAGCCGGCGGCTGCTTCTTATTCGCCACCGGCGCTGGCATTGGAATCGGCGCGGGCGGCGATGGAACCTGAAGCTCATGCACAACCGGCGCCGCCGCATTCTTGTTCTTGTTGCGTTTCTTATGCTTCTTGTTCGCGGCGGCAGTGGTAGGTGCAGCGCTGCTCGTCTCGACGGGCTTGGCGACCACGCGCGCGCGCGTGAGCTGCGGCACCGCGTCCTCCTCGTCGCCGCCGCCACCCGCCGTCCGCGCCGCGGGTTTCTTGGGTTTCCACTGGACTTTGACGCCCAGCTCGTCGCCTCCCGGTGCCGCAAAGCGCGCGGACGCCGTGTCTTTGCCCACGTCAAACATGCGCTCGCGGAACGCCGCGATGCGCTGCGCCGGATCAGCGGCGTCGCCCGCCGCCGACTCGGACGCCAGGCTGTCGGACCGCGAGCGGCGCCGCTGCCGCCTGTTGGCATTGCGCCGCACGGGCGACGCCGCTGCTTTGACCGTGGCTGTGGCCGTGGCTGCGGCTGCGGTCGTGGCTGTGGTCTTGGCCGCAGCGGCCGCGGCCGCCGCGCGCAGTGCGTCCTCCAGTTGGCTACCCATTGTCTCGTGACTGTGACGACGAAATGTGGCGTTGGCGGGGAAACCGGCGCACATCGTTTCGCGCCAACACCAGCCGAATCGAGGGAGGTTGGTAACGGCGGTTACGAACTGATGTGAACTTAGTTGCAGACTTGAAGTTGGAGTTAACCATCTTGCCGTTGCTTTCGGCCCCTGCGGGGCATCGGCATTCTCGCACACAAATGAACCACACGTAAGCGTCGATATATTCTGTCCATCTAATACGATGTGTTGTTTTTGTGTCTCTACGGCTTACGGCGGACGCCTCGCGTGAGCTCCCTTCTGTGGGCTATGTGTTGTGTCTACAGGTACGACAGGTTGAGTGTGAACTGCGGGTCGCGCATGTTGCGCAGGCGCGACACCTCCGAAAAGATGCGGTGGTTGAGCCAAAGCGACTCCAGTAACTTGTACCGCGCCACGTCAAGTCGCAGAGGGCGGCCGCGCTGCAGCCCGACGTCTTCTTCGCCGTGAGCGTCGACGTACGGGCACGGGAAGTGGGCCGCCATGCTGCCGCCGATGACCGCCACGCGGCACTGGTCCAGCATGAGCACGATCCCGACGCCGCCACCGCACTCGGCCGCGTGGCGCGTACACTCGCCGACCTGAGGCCCATGGTCCACGTACGGGTGCGAGCAGCAGGCGTCGCCGCAGCACAAGAACTCACCGCACACCAGGCAAATGCCAGGATCGCACGGCGTCTTCTCGCAGCGGGTGCACTTGCGGCCCGACATCATACCATACAGTTCGTCGTACTGCAGTGGTAGATCAATCAGGCGGGGCTTCCGCGGCACGTCTCGCAAGATGAACATGCTGGCGATGTAGCCTTCGCCGCAGCCTTCCGCGTGCTCGCACCTATCGCCGGTCTTTGCGCTGCCCAAAAAGCTCTTGCTGTTCATGCGGTCCACGCACCACTTCCAGATTTGAGTGAAGACGGGTTTGGGGCTCGAGGCCACGTCGGCGGCCGACGGGATCACCAACTTGGACGGGTCTTGAGCATAATCGCGCGTTTCGTCCTCAAGGCAGCGCCAAAACAGCTTCATGCGACGCACTAGCAACGCATTGTACGTTTTGATACGACGGAGACGGGACCCCACGTCGGACTTGGTCAGTGGCTTCAATTTCTCTTCGGGATCCGACTCTAGAATGCGAAGCAGCAGCGTCAACACTGCATACTCTTCTGAGTCTTTGTCGGCTTCGGCATCTTGCATTGCACGAATGATCTCTTTGGCTGATTGTGCCTTGATAGCAGTTGGTTTTGACGTGGTCCCTTGGCTCGTTACCGGCGGTGTCTTCGACGCTGGTTGGATCGCTAAGCGACTGCTTCGTCGGGTGCGTCGCACAGCTCCTTCTTCAGCGACGCTCAGTGAGCCCGAAGCACCCATCATCGATGCATCTAATTCGACGGCGCCATCCAAAAGAGAGAACTTGTCTTGGAGCAACGAACGTTCATCAGTCTTCGTCTGCACGAAGAACTCAGTGTACACTCGTTGAAGCAGATCGGCGGCGCTGAATACGGGGATGCAGTTCCAAATCGTTGCCGGTGAATCCGCAATCACGCTTGAGATCACGAATGCAGTGAAGGTGTCAGTGACCAAGAGGCCCAGAATTGTTCCTCTCAGACAGGCGTCAATCGACCCCAACACCTTCGTAAATTTTCGGTACTCGCGCTTCGTCTCCGAGTTGATAGGGTTGCACCGCTTCGCGGTTTCCCAAATGACCTTGGCATCTTCGCTGTGCTCCAGCAGGGAAAAAGACCACCGGCAAAACTTGGTCACGGCAATGAGCGATGTAAATTCCTTCTCAACTGAAGGAGGGCAAGAGGTGGTAAGAGGATCGAAGTCGTCAGTACCGCTCGCTTTCAAGAAATCGTCTTCTGTAGCATTGAGGAATGACGCGACAGAGAACGCGCACGCTGACCACAGGTATGGAGCTCCCTTTTCAAGACTGCCGTGCGGTTCCCAGAGAGTTTCTTCGAAGTAGTCTCGCCACACATCATGCGCATCGTCGTCGTCGTCTCCGAAGTCACCGTCGCGACCTAGCACTGCGCGATACCATCCTGGTGCTTTCAGCTGATTCTCAACGATGTTGTACCACGGCTTAGTTGACCCAGTAGCTAGACTTGCATCCCCAACTGTGATCGCCAAGCGGTGATTTTTGCCACCAGGGTCCGCGGTGGGGATGAGGAAGTTACACAGGGTCTTGCACAGCGGGCACAGGAACTGGGTCATTGCCGCATCCGGATCAATGGCTTGCACGCCATCAAAATCCTCACCACGGATTGCCTTTTCGTGCAGAGAGCGAATATATCGCTCGAGACACTGGATGTGCACGGCATGCTGACACGTGCGGATGTGAAGCCCGCACGGTGTGAGGTGGAGCGGCACACTCTCGATTCTTGAATTGGCTCGGGGGCGTCGAGGGCTGTGTTGGTGATTATGGTGGTGGTGATGGTGATTGTGGTTGTGGTGGTGATGGTGAAAATGGTGATCATCTTCGTCATACTCGTCACTATCTTCATCCATGTCGCTCTCGGCTGGTGGTGGCACTCCTCGTCTCGCGACCACAATGCCTCGGTCTGCTCCTGGCGGCCGTTGAGCCCCACGATCACGACGATCTGGGCTTGCGCCTGTTGCACCCAGAATGGGCAACGGGAACAAGCGCTGATCTTCTCGCAAGTCTAAAACACCTTCCAGCATCTCCAGATCTTCTTCATCCTGGTTCATCAAGAAAGCTTCAATCGGCGGTTGTCTACGCTGGTTCCGAGTGTTCTGTTCTCCGTCAGTACCGTGGTTGTGGCGAAGTTGGCGCTGATTGCCAACCGCATTCAAATGCGGCATCGGTGGATCGAGCATGAGCTCTTCGTCGAATCCGTCATCCATGTACCACTCAGGGAACTGAGCAGCAAGAGCACGGAGTGCAGGAGATGGAGAGTTCGAAGACACGGTGGGGCCACCTGAGCATAAATCCATCTTCTCGATGAGCGTTTTCACTTGCTTCCGCACTTCCGCTCCGCGCGCTTCTAGGCCTTCCTCTGGTTCAGGACGGAACGACCCAGTGAGAACAGTTGACTGGTGCACATACGCTGCAACACCCATTTCTCCTTGCGTCGAAGTATCGTGACACAGAATACACTTGTAGCAAATGGCATCGACCTCCTTCGCTTCGTCCGACAAACGCGGCCGTTTGGACTCGTCAACATCTGTCGAAGCGCCCTCCACCGAAGCTCGACGCTTTCCAAGGGTGCTTGAACTACCATCGTCCACAGGACGACTACTTGAGAGCTCGTCCGCTTCCATGTCTTCGTCTTCATCTTCGTCATCCATTTCAGCCATCATGGCTTGGAACGCAGCCTGTTGACGAGCCATCGCCTCCAACGCCCGTTTCCGTGCTTCGTCTTTGCGCTGCTCCAATGTCACCGCCTGGCTCGAGGAACCATCCTTGGCGTCGGAAGAAGTGCCTGGGTTCCGATTTACCGCCCGGTCTGTAGCGTTCTTTGACTGCTTCATGGCGTCCATGGCCCTCGCACAGTCGGGTGAACACTCTCGAATCTTCAACAGCAGCCATTCGAGCGTCGTTCTTTGATCGTCGTCGAGTAGTGACGAGGTCGATTTACTGTCACCCGCGACCGAGAGCAGCAACAATAAGACAGACGAGCCGCCGAATTTGTCCACGTTTGAGCGCAAAGACGTCCAGAACGCGATGGAGACTCGAGTATCCCCGCTCTCCTCTTGAACTTCCTCTGCTGCGTACACCCCGTACACTAGCAGATGCAACGTAGTTGAAATCACCGCATCCGACACAGATGATCCCGTCCCCGCATCTGTGTTTGACTTCATATCTTGAGCTATTTTCCACAGAATGATGTGGACCATTGTAAGCGTTCCTTGACACGTCAGCAAATCGCGTGCCCTTCTTAGGAACTGAAGCGGGGGCCGCATACGCTTGAGCGGTGCGATGGTCAACGGGGTCGACGAAGTTGCAAGATGTTTCTGTCGCTGGGCTTTACGATAGTTCGTCCATCGATCCCGTGCAAGCTCATGCGTCTCACGATTGAGATGCAAGAAGTACGGGTTATACGCTTCCAAAAGCCCATCCTTCAGCTCGTAACGACCAGGATCAAGGCCGGAAGGGGGCGAAAAGTCGGCAACTCGCGTTAGCACTTCCTCAAGGCGCGGAACCGAGACGTCATCTTGGCCAGTTGGCAGCATAGCAATGTCGAACAACTTGCTAAATGATGCCGGCTTCGCACACAGATGTTGCAGCATTTCTTCTTCCATGAATTGATTCTCGTACTCCTCACCAACAGCACTCGGTAGACTTGTGCCGAGCACGATGATAAGACGCAGAAACTCCTCAACCATTTGAAGTTCTTGCTGCTCGTCAACGCCTTCTTCCTGAGCTGTGTAACCAAGCTCCTTGGCCATGAAAAAATCACCCAGCTGGAAACGGTCGATCATCAACGACAAGATCGTATCTGGCCCGAGAAGCAAAATCCCGACTTGAAGCAGAAATACGTCAGCATCGCGATAGTGCACACAGTACGGTAGTGCCGAGTAATTGTACAGCTGGGCCATCATGTTTTCTTCACCATTTCTTCTCCACAAGTTGGACTGGATCTGCGATGCCATAACCAAGCATCGGAGCGGCAACTCCACAAGTTCGATTTTCTTCTCCATCGGTAGTTGGTCGAGCGCGAACGCTGAGAGGAGGCCATCGGCGTCAAGCACACCTCGTAGCCAACTCTCGTGAATAGCCACGTGGCGAATAGATGACGAAAGGAACCGATGCAGTGGTACGTGAAGCGACGTTTTGGAGGCAGACACGTTGAAGTCGTATACCTCGCATTTAGCATCCTCAGCGGCTGCGGTGAGTGTCTTGATCAGGACTAGTTTCTTTGTGCCGATCTTCTGATTGAACTCGACAGAAGAGTTGATCACAGTCTCGATGACTTGTCGAGAGATGTGTCTCACTGTACGCTTCGGATCTGCGAGTGCTTCTGGTGTCATGCCTTTCCACGCAACTGGAAAGATCGAATGGATTCGGATACCAAGGTTGAACATCGAGAGCCACGAATCTGACTCATACTCAACATGGCTCTCACGGATGCCTCGCCGTGCTTGCAAATCGCCGTTCTGCAGGACCTTCAGACACGAAATCCACAAAGCAAGGTTCCTGTCGTCGCACACCAGCTCATTCGGCATCGCTCCGACGTTGAACACGTACTCCAGGTCGTCGATGCAGTGCTTATACTTCTGGCTGCTCAGTGCAGGGTGGTCGACGTTCAAGACGACGCCGCCTTCCAGGTTGTTACTCGATTTCTGAACCGCCGTGTTGAGGACATTCGCCGTCGCTGCGAGTAGTTCGTACGCTAGATGTGGCTTGCTTGGATCTTTCTCTACTTCGCTTCTGGTGTAGTCCTTCACAAGCTGGGGTACTGTCAGAAATTGGACAGCGAAGTCGAAGATGGACTCGGGCGAGGTACCCAAACCTCTCAGGTACGAGTCGGTCATTGCACAGTATGACGTTGCGTACGACTCAAGCATGCATTTCCTGAAGACCTTGTTCAGCATGTGTTCTCGCAATAGTGCGTGTCCCAGGTGGGCAACGCGCTTGCGCAAAGCGCAGTCCCATCTCACCATGACGTCCAGTAACGACGCTGGCGACCTATCGTTCGCGCTAAAGAACCGCTTTGATAAAACCTTGCATCCGTCACGGATGGATTTGTGACGGCGGTACGCTTGGCTGAGCGAGATTGACTTCATCAAGTCCAGAATGAGCACGTTGTCGCAACGTTCTTGCAGAGGTAACGCGCTCACCACGACGTCGTTTTCGCTGAACCGGTACATCCGGTCGAACACCTCCTCCAGCGCTGCAGCCCATAAATGGACGTCGCCATCCTCACCCATCGTAAGTTCGTCAATGAGCGACTGAGCAGTCGGATGCAGTCGAACTCGACCGTCTTTCCAGAGAGATGAGCTGCTTGTACGTTTGCTGAAGAATCTTGAAATAAATGGCGGTGCGCCGAGACGACGCGTTCGTTTCTTCCGAAGCGCTTCGGACACGATGTCGTACAAGCCGTCCGAAGCCATGCCGATGGTCCGAAGCCACTCGAGGATCGCCGGAATACGGTTCATCTGCTTCTCCCACCACATGGGTGCGACTGAAACATTGATCGACGCTCGCACAAGAGAGCTCACTGGCGATATGCACTTGAAGAGGCTCATTTTAGCAACTGCAGAATCCCCATGGCGATCAGCTTCGCTTACAGATGCTCGGGCTTGCAGAGACCCACAGTCCAGTGCGGTGCGGATCTCCTTGATGACTTCACCCAGAGAATGAACGTCGTCGTTGTGGAGCCGAATGGCAAGTTGTTGAGGTGTCGGATGTGACGTGGTTGTAGTCAGGGGTACCGCCGTGTCGACCACAATGTCAGCAGCTGTCACAGTTTGGCGGTTGCCACGAGATCGCCGTCTTCCTTCGGTAGCTGCCGGTGCGGTCGTCGTCGATGTCGAAGGGGCTTCCACTGGCTGCGCAGTTGGGCTGTTTGTGGATGCAAGCTCCGACAACAGCACGGGAGGTATATCACGCGAGAACGCTTCAAGCGCCTCCGCCAACTCAAATCCTTGGTCAACACCCAGGTACACTTGATACGCAAAATCTGCAACTGCCTCGATGACGACTGGAGCCATCGAGCCCAGACCCTTGGGCAAACTCGATTTCTTGAGGTTCGTGCCGTCCTTATCATCCTCGCTGCCGGGGTGTCGAGAACAGAAGCCGGAGCGTTTCCATGCCTATACAAATCGAAGGAAAGTAACATGCATGAGCACCACCGTTCGGATAGATCGTGCCTCGTGAAGGGCCTAATTTACTCACGTGCAAGTCGCCGCAGTCGCACGAGCTTCCGGCGGTCGTACGCTGGAAGTACACGTCGTGGCCCGAGTGATCGCTACAAGACCGTCAAACAATACACACCCACATGGTCAGTTGATATCACTCCCACAACGCGCACACCACCGACATCCAGTCGTAACACAAGCGTACCCGAGCATGAAGCAGTCCTTGCAGATCACGCAGGTCGAATCGATTTGGCAGTTGCGGCAGCTGTACGCGATCTCGTCGGCCTTGAAGATTACGCCGCAGACGCGCTTCCGCGACGCCGACGTCAGTCGCGACATGATGTCCTGCGGCGATGCCGCGCGGTCTTTGCTCGTCACGCACTGCGCCACGAGCATCGCATCCAAGAAGGGCGCGACGCCCACGCGATCAACAACGCCGCCCAGCGTCTCCACAGGCGTCGCTGCGGACGCAGAACCCTCGTGCTCGCTCTCGAGCTTTGTTGGCGCCTGGAGCGCGAGCCCCGCGTACGTCAGAAACGCCACGATCTTGCGCGCGCGCTCCTCGGGAGCCATTTCCGCGGGCACGGCGGTAGTTGCCGTTGCCGCTGCCGTCGCTTCGTCGGCCTCGGCCTGCGCCGCCAGCGCCTCAGCCGCGGCGCGCTGCCTGCTCGCCGCCTTCTCCTTCTCGATCGCCTTGCGGCTCGCGGCCGTGGCCTTGGCCTTCTTGCCGCGCAGCGCCACCATTTCCACCCAGAGTTCTGTTTCCCTTGGTGTCGCTTTCCCCCGTCGTGGTGTGGAGTTACTGTAGTTGGCGTTGCCCGCTCTGAATAGAGCGCGCTCGATTGCCCCCATCAACCAACCAGTGCTGAAGAACCGCACCTTCGCGCGACATTCGTGCGACATCTCCGAAGAACCCAGAAGCTGTCGGTGCGCGACCTTTCGAGATCGATCCGATTCGGATCGAATGACGTATTTTGGAGGACCACGATCGCGGCAATGGCGCTCGCGGCGATTGCGGTGCGCGGCGTCACCAGCGGACCGCACGTGCGACGGGGAGTGTGGATTTGGTTGCGCGTGTTTATCGCGGCTGGCGAGCTGTCACAGAGGTGGGTACACCACGCGTGGGGAAGGTCAACAGGCTCTATGGCCATTGTCTAACTGCGCGAAGCTTGCTAGCTCGAGCCCTGTCGTGGACTATTGCGTGGGCGGGATGCCGCTACCATCCAGCGCGTTTGATGCGATACCGCCCATTCGACTCGATCCGCATGGCCCGACGCTTGTGCGTGTGGAGGTGTGGACGGCTGCGACCGTGGACGCGGCGTTCATGCAGTTTGGCGGCTCCTGCTGCATCGACAGCGCGACGTGGACACCCAACGATGACGCCGATCGATGGTACGCGATGCATGTGCCGCTATCACGGAAGAAGACTGCATGGGCAGACAAGTTGTCCATGAGTTGCGCGTACTCTGGATCGCCACCAGCGGACCGCAAAGCGGGAGGATATCTTCACGTTGCAGCTACGTTCGTGGGCCACAAGACCGAATCGAACCCACCAGTTATCGACGAGGTTGCTGCTTCTGGCGACCAACTGGGATTCCAATTCATCATGCCGCACAAAAGCATTCGGCAGCGAGCGACCTTACGGCGAGTGAACATTCGAGAAGTCATGGACCAGGTAAGGACGGATACGGCACAGGAAACTCACTGGTATTCTCACCGATAGACTATGATGTCCAGTCTCGAGTTGGTGTGCTAGAGGAGCTACTTGAGACGACGCTGTACGGCAAGACTTCAGCTGACACGGCCAGCGAGTCAAAATACGGACCCGGCCTTGGTCAAGCGCTGACACTGCTCCAACTCTCATGTCAATACGCACTGCATTCAAGTCGGGAGCTAGAGAAGAACAGGAGGTTTGAGAGATCTGCATGCGTGTGAGTTGCATTGACTACCCACTAATCCTCTCGTACTTCAGTGAGCTCGAGACCAAGGTTGACGCTACGCTCCGACGCATCGACCGCTTACGACGTTCTAGAACAAGACTTATTGAGCGACGATGTAACCTCATCCAAGAGCGCGATGTGCTGGATTGTTCTCTGGACGGGATGAAGGCGCTCCTGCAAGGAGTTGACTCAGAAAAACTCGATGTTGACGCGAGTGGAGCCGACGGAAATGAATGAGACCAAACAGAATATCCTATTTACACAAGCTGGCAAGTGCCAGCGCAGCGCATACTTCACCAGCTCTGATCTGTCTACTCCCAACGTCACCTCTCCTGCCTTATCGAGTCGTCGACCCTGGTTTCACGGGGCCCTTACGCTGGTCTTTCTGCATTCGCATGCGCGCAACACGCTCTCGCTTGGCGGCCATTTCTTTTTGCTGCGCTTCCTCCAGCTTCCGCCGCGCATCCTCTCGCTGTTTCCGGGCCGACTCGCGTGCCTGCAACTCTCGCTGGGCCTTCTCTTCTCTGAGCTTTTGCGCGGCCTCTCTGCGCTGTTCATAGGACGACGAGGCAGACCGTTCTCGCTCAGCCGACAATGGTGGCGCCTGATTGTCTGTCTTGACGCGAGGGGCAGAGAGATTCGACCGAGTTCCAGATGAAGGCGGCTTGTTGAGCTCTTGTGACTTGGTGACAGACGATGGGCGCCCCGGGATGGCGCTCTTGCGATGCACCTCTGGTTTCCGGAGCATCGACTTGGGTTTGTCAGCGGCCTGCTGAACGCGGTCTCGCGACGATGGGGCCGGCGACGACTTGGGCGGTGTGAGAGTATCCAGCGGATGCTAGTCATGACAAGACACAACGTCTATTGAGTGAACAACAAGCGCAACAACAAGAGCAATTCGTGTGACCCCACTCACCTCGACGACAGAGTCTAGGTCGCTGACGGACAGGAGGTCCTCCGCAACTTCTTGTACAGGCGACAATGCCGGTCCGAACTCCATGACGCCGTTGTTGCCGGCGGAATGATGAGCATCGGCATCCGAGTCATCTCGCTCAAAATTGTTGCTCTCCAAAACGAGCGCTTCTTTCGGCTTGCGATCGTGCTCGTGCGGTGGCGGCGGCGGCGGCGGCGGCGTGTGATCGTCTAAGAGCAGCTGTGAAACGAACGGAAGTGACGCGTCATCCGCGAGCGAAAGATGAGGTGTGGGCGGGGATGACGGCGCCGACGAGGCCGCAGAGGGCGGTGCTGTGTGGTGCTGGTCCGATGACAGCAGCGCGCGCGTGCTCTCCTCTTGATTCGACTCGGAGCTGTTCGACACCAGATCGTCGCTTGTGTACCCAGCGCCCTTCTGCGAATACATCAAAGGACACAATGCGTCACCTTGTGAGTCCGCGGCGGAGAAAAGCAACGGCGAGCCGGCGCGGCAACGCACCACTAGGTCGGCGATGAGCTGCAACTTGGAGGCCACGTCGGGCGGTAAAAAGATGTGTTCGCCATCGCTCTGCATGTTGTTGTAGGCCTCCAGGATGAGATCCTCCATGGCCTCGACCGACGGCAGCGGAGCGTCCGCCTCCTCGCCGTCGCCGCCGTCATCGCTGTCGGCGTTGTTATCGCGCGGAACCGTGCTGCTGGTGTCGTTCGCGCCGCCGTCCTGCGCATCCGGAGGGACTAAACCGCCCTGTGCATCGGTCGACGGCGCCATATGAGTACGTGGGCGCACCGGGAGCGCGCGCGAGAAGTCAGCGTGCGGCGCCCAGAGCCGGTGATGACGAGGATGGGAGGGTTGTTTGTTCCCGACGTTGCTCCTGCCGTTCTAAATTCCCAGTCAAATGACATGGGTCGTGGAACAATTATTGATATCGCTTTGAGGAGGGTTTGGTAACCTAGCAATTGGACCGACCATCAATAAATTGGTGGGGGAAGAATACATAGCATATTGGATAGGATGACTTCATGCCGCCGCTGTCGCGACGCTCTACACGACGTTCTCTTTCTTGTACTTGGCCAGCACTTCACTGGGGATCGCGGATGCGCTGCCGATCGCAGAGGAGGGCCGACGAGCCGAGGCATCCGCGTTCGCGAGCTCGCCGCCGAAGATCGGCTGCATGTACGATGCGTCAAAGAAGTTCCAAGTGCGGAAGAACGCGCCAGTGTACGACTCTCGGCGCGAGAGCGACGACTGGCGGTGGATTGCAGGCAGGCGCGTGCACGATTGGTGCAACACCGACTCCCATCCGTCTTCGTCTTCGTCCGAGCTGTCCTGGAACTGCGGCCGCGGCGTGAGTACCGTGTCTGGATCGAGGTCGTCCGAGACCGCAGATGAGACATCCGACATCGACTCACGCGGGTGGTGGATACTACCTCGAGATACAACATAGTGAACAGAACGGCGCTGCTTGGCCGCAGCACTCGAGTTGGAGCGAGAGCGAGGCGGCCGCGTGATGTCCGGACTCTCGTTTGCAGATGATTCCGTGTCCGTCACAGGTTGCCGCTTGGACGCGTCCACGAGGTTCAGGCAAGACAGCAACGGGCCCGTCAAGCCACCGATGACTATGGTCGTGAAGATGACGACCATGAGCGTTGTGGACTCGACGAGCTTCTTGTGTGACATGTTGTGGAGTCCCTTGTACTTCCAGCTCTTGGCCAACGCGAACGCGATCGAGCCGCGTAAACCCGCAAACCAAATCACCGACATGTACTTGACCGAGATCTTGTCCGCCGGCGATCGCGAGCAGTTCGAGAGGCCGAGCAACGGAAAGATGTTGAAGAACCGAGCGACCACACACGCGACCAGTGTCAGTCCGATGAACGCCCAATCGATGTCATCGACACGCAGCGCGGCGCCGGCGCTCTTCTCAACGTGGCCCGCGAACAGCATGACAACTGACGTGCCCATGAAGAGGTAGACGAGGTTCTCCGATACGAACGCGAGCGTGTGCAGCAAATGCGTGAACGAGTGCTGCGCCGACTTGGAGATCGTGTGGAAATGGTAGTGCGCCGTCATTGTGCCAGAGAAGAACAGCGCTACGATGCCGCTGAGGTGCAGGGTATCCGCGATGAAGTACGTGAGCAGACTGAAAATCAGGCACAGCGAGATCTCGTACGCCGGGTAGTGTCGGAGCGTCACGAAGACTTTGCGCTTGAGCAGGAACGCGCCGAGCAGCGTGATCGCCATGCTGACGAGCAGCGAGCACACGAACATGCCGCCGGTGTTGGCCGCAACGAGCAAAAGCTCCTTCGCGCTGAGATCGATATCGGGCTCCCACTTGGCAAGCGTCTGGTAGAGCGCAATTGCGACGGCGTCGTTCATAACGCTTTCGCCAAAGACGAGGTTGAACAGCAGCGGCGGGGCATGGAGCTTGTTGAAGCACGCAAGCGTCGCGACCGGGTCCACGGCGCTGATGAGCGAGCCAAAGAGAAACGCCTCGACCCACGAGAGCGGCGTGACGATCTTGTAGACGCCACCCAGGTACAGCGCGCCGCCCGTGACGCAGGTCGCGATGACCGTGCCGAACACGGCCGTGCTCATAATCGCGGGGAAGTTGCGGAAGAACGCCTGGCGCTTGATGGAGAAGCCGCCTTCGTAGATGATGGGCGGCAGCAGAATGTCGAAGAAGAGGTTGTTGCTGAGGTTCATGTGGCGGTGGAGCGTCTCTTTGCGGCCCGTCGCGACCAGCAGCAGCCCGACCACGAGGCCGAAGATGAGTGCGAACCCGCTCTGCGAGAGCAGCATGCACGAGTACTTGTCCAGCAGGAACGACGCCATGACCAGCACGAACAACATGAGTAGCAGCAGCACGGCGTCCTCCATCGTGGCGCAGTACGTGGGAGGTCGAGAGAGGAGCGGAGCGGAGCGGAGCGGAGAGGAGAAGAGGAGGTGGCTGTCCGAGGTGGCGCTTTTTCGACTCTGAACTGGATTTCAACAAGTGCCCCCTGATTTGCACACAGTTCTTGCTGCGTCCCATTTTAGGAGGCTTATGGAACCTACCCCTAATCAGGGTAAAGATAGGGATTGGTTGAAATTCGATTCAGCCAGATGAGTTTTTGGCGAAAAGAAATCACGAAAAAGGGTGGAGGCGAACCCACGGACCAAACAAACTCTCGTCAGCGTTAAGTTCGCTACCTGCGACAGGTGCTAAGTGCGCTACCATCAACGGCGGGCAGCGCGGGCGATGAGCTTCCGGGCCTTGGGCTTGCGGAAGCGGAAGTAGGCCATGAGCGCTGCAGCCACGCTGAACGAGTACCTGAACGAATAGAGAGAGAGGGAGTTAGGAATAAGATCAAGCGTTCTCGTAACGCTCCAGGGGGTACGCACCACGTCGCGGCGTAACCAGCGTGCTTCTCCGGGGTCATGTAGAACTCGAGGTAGCTGCTGAGCTTTTTGCGAACGAACTTGTCGAGCGCCGGCGAAGGTGTCTCGTCCTCCTCCGCTACAAGTAGAAGTGATACGGCAGCAAGTTAGTTTCGAATCACATTGTGCGCGGAGCGTGGGATTGCGCCACGCTCACCGATCGCGTCCAGGATCACGGGTAGAATTGTCTCTTCAACGCCCATCGCATCAGCCAATTGGTCGTGGTTGAGGTAGAAGAACTGGCGCTTCGCGAGGTCGTTGTCCGGCGTAAACTGACTCTTCTACTTGGCAGAGATCAAGTGGTTAGAGTTATTCACTGACCAAGCCAAGCTCGTGAGAAGCAGAATCGTACCTTTTCTCCATGACGCAAGACACCAACGATCGTGATCGGGCCTTCCTCCTCCTTAACTTGCTGCGCGATGTGCAGATCCAAGAGTTTGCGCGGCAGCCACCCACGGTTGATAATCACCGGAGAGCTGTTGCAGAGGAAGCTGAGTGGGGCGTTCTCAGGTCACAACGACTGACGCACAGTACACGCACCCATTCTCGCGCTCCAGGAGCGAATAGATGTAGCCACCGGACTTGGGGGTGGCAACACTGTCGGTCGACTCAGCGGGCGCCGATCGGGGATCTATGCGGAACACAATGATTAACAGACACTCGCGACGAGCGCTGATAGAGCTAGAGGATTCAGTCGCAACCTACACAGGTAGAACGTGCTGCCCGGCTTGTAGCGTCCTTCAACGCGAAGCTGGCAGAATTCCGGGATGTCCCTGCACCATAGATAGCACCGGCCCATTCCGTCAGCACACCGCGAAAACGGATGGGAACGAAATACAAAAACGCACAGCTCGCTGAAGGCAGTGGCATAGTCCGGGAGGTCCACAATGGTCTGGTGGAGCTGCTTCTGGCGCTCCTCGATGACCCCTACCTTCCAAAAGTAGCGTTGGCTCTGCAGACAACACATCGTCACAATCCATATCACATCACCGCACCGCATACAAGTAGATACACGTTACCTGCCACGTCCCCAGCGTCGCCGTACCAGCGACCTACGTGCAGCGCCATCAACACCACGAGTGAGCAACGTGGTCGCATCCACACACGCACTCTTGCAAACCTACGATGACGGAGAAAAACGCCATGCCCGCGTAGCGTGAAAAGTTGCTCTCGGCGGGTGCGGCGTTGGCGCCGCTCTCAGGCGCAGTCGCCATCCATCGAGAGGTCGCGCGCACCACGCGAGCGCGCTGCAGCATTCGACGCGCGCCGGAGAGCAGCATTTGTTCTCGTGGATCGATTGTTGCCGTCGATTTTTTGGAGCCGCTACAATATCAGTTAACGGTTCGTACCTACAAACAGGTTCCAAATGCACCCACTTCACTTCGTGATCAGTGGGGTCCGTCCTCACATCAGGTGCGACAAGATGGCGCTTCCCACGCCCCGCGAGTTGACCATGGACGATGGTCACGTGCTGGGCAACTTCCACGCGTACTACAGCTTCAACCCCGTACACGAGCGGCTGCGCTTCATGGACTCGCCCACGAGTCCGGCGCTGCGTAGCGCGCTGCTGCTCAAGAGCGACGAGTCCGAGGGCGCCTCTACGCCCGCCACCATCATGGATATTGGCTGTAACGAAGGTGCGTGAGACGGTTAGCAAGGCATGTTCGCACGAGGTGTCATGGAAGGAATCTCACGTATCGTGAGGATGTGCTAGGCGATCTCACGCTCGGCCTTTTCAAGCATCTCGTCGGGGCAACGCCGGGTGTATCGGCTGCTGCGGCGGACCGGGGTGAGGTGATGTTTGACACTTCGAGCGTGAGTGTGCTCAATGAGAGAGCCCAGAAGAACAAACAAAAGGTCGAATATTTGATCACCGAGGACGGCAGCTCGGATCACCGGCGCCACTTCGTGTGTGACCTCCGAATTGATGGTGTCTCGGTCGCGAGCGGCGACGGCGTGTCCAAGAAAGTGGCGAAAGCGAAGGCAGCGACGGCCGCTCTGACGAACCACGAAGAAGTGGCTACTGCGAACAACCAAGAGCCCGAGGAAGAACCTGCTCTTTCGGGCATAGCTGCACCAGCTCTACCGATCTTGAGTCGTCGTCGACTCTGCGTGCTTGGTGTCGATGTGGATGAAGACCTCATCGACAAAGCCAGTAAGAAGGCAATTGCCCCAGTCACAGATCAGTCTGACGTCGTCGCGTTCGTACACGCAAACGTGATGGACTCAAGCTTCCAGGTCGCGATCAGGTCGTTTATGGAGTCCGTTGACACTGATCGTCAACTCTATCAGTCGTTAGCGGATCCAACGGCTCGCCGTCCGTTCGACCTCATCACGCTTTTCAGCGTGACGATGTGGATCCACCTCAACCATGGCGACGACGGCCTCTGGAAGTTTCTCGAGACAGTGAGCGAGCTGACCGACCACCTAATCGTCGAGCCACAGCCTTGGAAATGCTACAGGTGAGCATCCCTTCACTTGGCCACGCTCTCCTGAGATCTAACTCTCCTCTATTGTTCCAAATATCCCCACAGAAACGCGATCAACCGACTCAGCCGTTCACGGGTAAAGGTTCCTCCGTCATTCACGAGTCTCAAAGTTCGTGAGGACGTCGTGGGCAGAATCGATGCGTTCTTGCTGGACGCCGGGCGCTTCCGCTGCAAGGCCGATCTTGGAAAGACCAACTGGTCGCGCCCCTTGCTTCTCTATAGCCGCAAGCCCATCGCTGGCATTCAGTACCAGGGTCGGTGACATACCATGCAAATAGACGGAGACAGCTTGGGCGAGACGGGCTTCATGTTGGGACCCGCTGGGTTGGGGGTGGTGGATTGGGGCCGAGTTCCAAGTGTGACGCACTTGGGTACCCAACTCGGACCGACGTCATTTCGAATAACATTGGATAAAATTCGTTTGATGGGATGCGATTGGCCAGTATGGAGATCTGGTGGCGGTACCTTCCTTGATGACAAGTCAACCTTTTCCACACCGGAGGGACACAAGCGGCCGTCAAGAACAACCACGCAGATCCCCATCGCCCCCAGCCACAGCGTCGCGCCGCTTCACAGTAGGCATCGCGCGC
This sequence comes from Pythium folliculosum, assembly GCA_023336295.1. Lineage (NCBI taxonomy): Eukaryota > Oomycota > Peronosporomycetes > Pythiales > Pythiaceae > Pythium > Pythium folliculosum. The sequence continues at coordinate 25,497 of JAADWV010000369.1, forward strand.
ACATCGATCGGGTGGGTGCGCAGCATTCCCTGACGGTTTATTTTGCTGTGACGAGACAGCATTCAGAGTTGCACGAGGTTCGCCATGTCAATCGACTCGGTGCCGTTTCTGCTGGACACGTCCGACCCTGAGCAAGCTGACGCGCTGTTCGCGGTCGCGCTGCTGTTCGCGATCGTCGTGCTGCCGCCGATGCTCAGTGTCCGCCTGATGTACACGGCGTGCTGGCTCGTGTTCGCGACGTGCTCGCAGTTCGTCGAGTCGAGCGCCGCTCTCGGGATCGCGACGTCCATGGGCATCACGGTGATGATCGGGTGGTACACGCTGCGCATCTGCGACCGCGAGGCCTTCACTGCGGTCTTGAACGGCTGGATGGGCGACTACTCCAAGTCCAAGCTGCTCGGAGTCTTTGCCAGGGTTGGCGACCTGGGTATCCACTTGGTGCTCCCGCTGGTTCTGCTGTATCTCTACTTGCCGCACGTCCGCATCTGGATGTGCGTTCCCGCTCTCATGTAAGTGGATGTTATTGGCGGTGTGCGTTCTATCGCAGAGCCTGATCGTGATTTTGCTGTAACGTAGCTCCTCGCGACTGTGGATCCAGTTTGTCGTAGGGGGCGGGCTCTTCCCACAGGCCGATCATGTCTACCGCTTTGTTCCGCCGCGGTCGGAGCACTTTTGGAAGAAGGCGTACCGTATGGAGCTCATGCTGAACGTGCTTATCCCATGCTGCTGCGAATATGCTCGCTCGTCCGGGTTGTACGACCAGCTCCTCGCGACTCTCGTCTGGTAGACGCTAGTGCGAGCGCCATCGTCGTGTAGAGTGGGGTGTGAGTGGTGGATGGATCCCTCGACGTTAGAGTATAAAGGTCATTTCAGGATCACGAAATATGAAAGCCATTTATCCCTTACGTCTCAACCTACGAGCGATGACCGACGAGCGGTTCATCGTCACCCCACACTTTCGCAATCTCCAGCCACTGCGCGGGGGTGATGCTGATGATGCTCTGGGTCTGCGCTGGCACGTGTTCTCCTCCTTGAAGGCCTTCCTTGTTCTCTGTAATACATGGGTCGGTGGTCAGTGTCATCCCAACGCCGTCAAAATCCCACAGTCGTAGTTTACTCGCTGCTTACCAAGGTAAGGGATACCGCGGTCATCGACGCCAATCTCGATGGCTCCGTTTCGCACGAGGAACGACGTGTCGAACATGTTTTCCACGGTCTACAAAGCGATACATAGCTCAGTCCACTGTCTCCACAACAGGACAATTTGCGCCGACAAACCTGGGTGAAGCTCTGACGGTCGATGACCACGTCGAACATGCGCTTCTTCCGAGCAGCCTCCATATTTCTCTGCAGCACTTCGAGGCGCGCAGCTTGTGCGTCCTTGCGATCTTTCTGTTCTCCGAAAAGGGATTGGAAAGAAGAAGAGTGTTAGTATGGGGTTGCCGTCGTGCAGTGTTCGAGCGTCCCCGTACCTTGCTTGTGTACTCGCTTGGTTGTGTCGCCTGGACGTCTTCGTCTTCCTTCGCGCGGCGGGCGCGCTTGCGCTCTTTGTGGACGACCTGCGTATCCATGAGGCCGAACCTATGCAGCCGTAGCAAGACAGATTAGTTTACCATCTTTCTCCCCCGCATAACCACCGGATGAACGCACAGGAAACTGATGTCCGGCACGGATCGGAAGCACGCGCCCGCTGCGGAGCCGAGCGTATCCCAGTCAAACGCGCCGCCGGACTCCGGGCAACACGCTTCGCGACTGCTCTTGATGAGATCCGAGACGTCGTACTTCGTGAGGTCGCTCGCGCCGAGCGACTGCGACTGCTTTGCCACGGCCATATTCAGCTCGTCCAGGTTGGACGCGTCCAGGTTGGCCTCGCGCGGGTAGCACACGTCCTCGTAGATCTCATCCAGCGACTCGGTGGTTTTCATGAACTTCTCGGACGTGAGTTTGGCGAGCTCGGGCGCGTTCTCCTTCATCTCCTGGAGCAGCTCGCGCTCCTTGAAGCGCACATGGCGGCGGTCCTGGTCCGTCAGCTTTGAGTTTTCCAAGAAGCCGCGCTTGCGCGCACGCGGCTGGCGCGCGCCGCCCGTGGACTGTGACTGGGACTGCGACGCGCGCTGCGTGGCCGGCTCGTCGTCCTCGTGGGCGCTGCTGTCGCGCGCGGCGCGGGATGTCGACGGCGCCATGGTGTCGTGGTGGTCGGGCTTCCTCCCAACGGCTGTTCCCGCGGTTCCGTCGCGGGGCGCTTTTGCGCGCCAACAAAAGACCATCACTCGGTCTAGTGTGTAACGTGGTCCACAAAACTTGGGACCATGACACTGAGAACTAAAACAATGTGGACCACCTCAGTTCAGTTTCGGTTTTTGGAGAGAAGCACTAAACCGGTATTTCTCGTTTTCGAACGTCTTCCCGCCAAAACCAAATCAAAACCAAGTGAACCTGTTTTCGGTTTGTGCGCATGTTGCCCCACGGTGAGAAGTCGAGAAGTCGCAGCCCAAAAACCTCTTTCAAGAACATGGCGCTCTATCGTGGGATGATGACGCGGGCGCGGCTTTATAAATAGCGGTGGGGCCGTGCTAGTGTTGGATAGGATGGATGCGACACCTCAACGGGACACCTCGCCTCCCGTCGCGCAGAGCGTGCGCTGCGACTGCCGTTGCGAGTGTGTAGAAGCCACTTCCACCGACCAGCGGCGTCGGCTCCGACACTCGCACTACTAGCGCACCACAGTTGAACCACTCGCCGCGAGCCGGGGGCGGAGAGCGACCATGATGATGTTTGGCAGCCGCACGGGCAGCATACGTGGGCTGTCGCTGTCGTCGTCATCGTCGGCCTCAGCGTCCGCGCCGACGCCCGCGCAGGCCGCGCAGCGCAAAGTGCAAGAGATCTTCCAGGCGGCGCCCGAGAACCAGTGCTGCGCGGACTGCACGGCGCGACTGACCGACAGCGTGTGGGCGAGCACGACGGTGGGCGCGTTCCTGTGCATCAACTGCGCCGGCGCCCACCGCACGCTGGGCGTGCAGGTGTCGCGCGTCAAGTCGCTCCATTTGGACACATGGGGCGACGACGACGTGCCGGCGATGAAGGGCGGCAACAAGCGCGTCCAGGAGGTGTGCGCCAAGCACGCGGACAAGTGGGCTGCGCTGGACGCGAGCTACACGCTCACACCCAGCGCCGACACGACGGCGCGCGAGCGCACGATCCGCGCCAAGTACGAAGACATGAAGTTCACCAAGCCCCCGACGGCCCAACAGATCGCGAGTCGGGCGACTGGCGCTCCGATGGGCCACGTTTCGGAAGAGAAAGGTCAAGATTCGCCCGAGCTCCCGGAAGACTCGCCCGCAACACCAGGTGATAGGACGAGAGCGCCGCGCCCGACGTCATCAGCGTCCACGTCGTCGAGCCAACCTGTCGCTGCGCGGACACCGCAAGGGGTAGAGAACCAGCAGAGGTCGCCCGTCCAGAAGTCCGGGAAAGACAGCGGCAATCAGGACGCGACAAAGCCGAGAAACGTCGTCGAAGTCAGCAAGCGATTCCTCAACTACTTCGTCGTGCTCGGACGAGGCGCTTTAGTGCCCAACCAGAATCGTACGTGTTTACAACCACGCTTGCTGGATGGCTTCTAAGTGCTAACCTCTCTTGTGTGTGGTGTCCTTGATAGTCGAGAGCACCAAAGGCCCGACGGATCTCCAGTTCGATCCGGTCGTCGTGGACCACTTCCCGGAGCAGTTTGATGACTCTCCCTTGCCGTCGCACCTCGCTCAATTCGCATTCCCAGAGGGCTACTCGCTGAGCCAGACGTACGCGCCGCCGACGTTCTTTTCCTTCGTTCTTACGAACGTAAGCGGTGTGAAGATCTACGCCTGTGCGCTCAAGTTTTATGAAGAACTGCATCCACTCGAGGTCGTCTCCCTTCTGGCACCGTACTACAGTCAGTTTCCCAAGTCTGCTACCTCCTCGGGGGCACCTGGTGGTCGGCGACGTGCCGAGCACAGGCAGGCAACACCCAGCCACGAAAATATCGCCGATAGCAACAACAACCAAGCCGCAACTGAGCTACCCAAGTGGGTTCAGGATATGTCTGGGAACATGGCAAGCTCTCCAGGCCCGGTGTTCTGCCCGAAGTGTATGGTCGTGATGTCCCACTACCCCTACTTCTCGGCCTATCGTCAGTTTCTGCAGCAAGTGTACCGCATCACGCTATCGGAAGCTCCGATGCCGATCGAGCGGTACATCTCCAATTTTGTGAGTGAGATCCCGCTGCCGCCACATGGTAAAATCCAAGTGCAGCTCACGCTGCCAGATCGAAACCTGATCATTTCTCGCCCACCACGAAATGAGCTACCTCTCGTTGATGTAAGTCCTCTCTTGTACCTCTACGACGAGAGTTTCAAGGTACTCATTTTGTTGTCATCAATACTCGTTCCAGTTCTCGTTCCGGCCGCTCTTCCAGGCGCTCGATATCAGCAACGTGCTCCAGTTATTCACGTGTGCAGTGCTGGAGTTCAAGGTTCGTGCGGAGCGTTCTTGAAGGATTGACATCCCAGCATTCTCACATCCTCGTTCTGTAGATTGTCTTATGCTCCAAGCATCTTGCGCTCCTCACACCTGCCGCCGAATCGATCCTCGCACTCCTTCTGCCGTTTGCCTGGCAGGGAGCGTACATCCCTGTCCTACCATCGTCGCTGTTGGACGTCATCGACGTGGGTACTCTCTCACCGCAAATTGCATACCTGCAAGAGCTGACCCACGCTATGTTGTGCTAGGCGCCGGTACCATTTCTCGTTGGTGTTCACTCGGACTGCATGAACGAAGCATCCAGCCAGGCGAGCGGCGTTGTCTTCGTAGATCTTGACCATAACAGGTTCGTGGGTATGCGCTACTTACTCTTCAAAACCTCCGATGCTTAGAACGTGTTCCGTGTAGGGTCATCCCTGCGGTTGACGAGTGTGGTAAAACCATTCCGATTCCGAAGCTGCCCGAACGTGAAGGGGCGAAGCTACGTGTCAAGCTGTTTGAATACGCCAACGTAGGTAGTGGCAACCCTCAATGGTCTGGCATGCGCGATGGCTAACTTTTGCATTGCTAGATTTTCGATCCCTTTGCTCCCGGGCTCAACAAGATTGACCTTGTGAGTATCTTGACTATGCCGCTGTAGCGTTTCAGGGTCGAGCTCACGCGTTTTTTTTTGTGTTCGCAGGCATTCCCAAACGACGAGCACCTTACGCCCATTGGTGATTTTGCATCAGAGAGAGGCCACACGGTGCCCCTCAGCAAGACAGTGTCCGAGTCCACCATATCAGATACCACGACCAGTTCAGGGTACTCTATGGGCAAAATGATGCGGGGGCGGAAGGTGAGCAGTGCTCAAACTTCGTCAACCAGCCAAACAAACAGCTCGTCATCGTCTCCCATGTCACGTGGAAGTGTGGTTCCGCCAACTACGCCCAGCCGACTCAGCTCGTCCGGGTCTCTCTTTGCATCCACACCTCAGCCAGCTGCAACCCCGATGGACGGAGTCGGTGGCCTCACAGATAGTTGCTTCAACGACAGCGAAAACTTCTCGACACAAGGCGTTCGCAAAGCATTTCTGCGCTTTTTCGTGACTCTTCTAAAGAAATACGCGGTGTACTTGGTACGTTGGCAATTCCATTCATTTGCCGGCAAGCTCTATTCTTCGTGCCTGACACTCTACATGCCTGCAGAATCTATCTGCCGCGGGAAGCAACAAGGCAACGGATTCATTATTTGATACGGAGGCGTTCTTGCGCGACAACGTCGACGCAGCTTCCCGTCCGTTTGTCGCTCAGCTTATTGCTACGCAAATGTTTGATCGCTTCGTGGAAGACCGCATCTTCAATCCAATGCTTCCTGAAGTTCTATTCTTCGACCAATCGATCAACCAGAAGCTCAATCGCTCGCTTACGATCGGAAAGAAGAAGTACGATTGCAGCTTTCTTGATGATCGATCTGACGAAATCCGCGAGACGTTCATTGCACCGCCGCCGTCAAACATCGGACTACCGGACGATGGCACGGTTTATCGCGTACGTTGTGAAGCGTGGAGCTTGCATCGCGGACCCAAACACTAACGAATGCTTTTCTTATTTGCTGCAACAGTACAAGGCTTTCCCGAAACTGAAGAAGTGAGGCGACGAGCTATCGCTCTATTTACTCGATTCTGTCTAAGCCATCTTGGTTTTTATAGGTTGCTCTTCGGCACAGTTCGGAAGCCTCGCGAGCTCTTTTCGTCGAGGGAGCAACAACGCAACATATCTCAAGTGGACTTTCACCAGAGATTGTTCACCTTGAGCAGGTTTGTTGAGCCATTTGCTGGATATAGCTATTCATGATCTCACAGGACTTGGTGTTACAACCTCATTGACAGATGCATGAAAGGAAGCACTGCGACGTGGGAAGGCACTCGACGCCTGATTATTTGCGTACGTTCTTTTATCTTGATCACACTATCTGATTGTTGGAACAGGAAACTCACCTTCACCCACATCTGCGCGTATGTAGCTCCAAACCCAATACCGCATGTATGCTGCACGAAAGCAATACCAGAGCGTACGCAAGTCAGCGATCCTCATCCAGCGGTGGGCTCGCGCCCACATGATGGTATGGAACCACCTCGCTGATTCTGAGCTCATTCAAGTTCTAATCAATGACTCTCGCTCCCAGGGTCGCGCGGAACGTGAGAAGTTTTTACGCCTTCGTAAAGCCACGATTTCCATCCAGAACGTATACCGGATGCACACTGCGTGGAAACGATACACAACGCAGCGCCGAGCACTTTGCAAGATCCAGTTTTTTGCCCGAGGCTACATTATTTGTGCTCGGTTCCAACGCGCCAAGCGCGGCATACGTCGCCTGCAAGCTCAGTGGCGCAGCAGCTTCCACAAGCGGTCGTACAAGAATCTAAAGCATCAGATCGTTCGCGTGCAGAGCCGCGTCCGTGGATTCTTGTCGCGGAAGCGCACAATGAGGTATGTACGCAATTGCCAAACGTGCACTCTTACGTGCGCCACTCACGAGAATTGGGCGTGTAGGTGGAAGTCCGATATGTTTGAAGGCTTTCGCAGGAAGATTTTTGACTTATGGGAGCAGTGCGACGTACCGCTACTGCATCGATCCAAATTTTGGCTCACCTTCAATCGCCCGGACTTCTTCAATCTCGGGGTTGGTTCGTTGACTGGGTCTTCGCATCACCTACACGTGATCTAACGGCTAAGCTGTTGGCAGATCTATCTGGAAGAAGAGAGGCGGTTGCAAGCTTACTTCCGAGAGCCCCGCGCGGCAATTCATGACGCCTACGAGTACTCGACGCAAACCCACATCGTACTGGACAAGACGAAGAAGTCCGGTATCAAGTGTGCGTTCCGCTCTCTCGTGAATACTCGCCCGCATGACGGACGTGAGCTAAGGGGCATCGCAAACGTCGTGAGTGGATTTCGACATGACATAACCCAGGTACCGTAGGTTATTCGATAAACTAACCTGTCACATGCGCTTGTCAGGCTTCCGCACGCATCACGGAGGAGCGTCACCAGTTGTACGAGTCGCTGAAACGGCAGACGAGCGTGTCGGTGCGGAGCTCGTTCTACCAGCAGTTCGGCATCCCCGTCGAATCGAAGAAGAAGAAACGACGCCTTGCCAACTTGGTGTGGACGAGCTACACAGAGGCCGGGATCAGCGCCGAAGTGTTTATCACCGTGAGCCGCTTCTCGGATCGGTACCACCCCTTGCCCGCGCAGATTGACCGCCACAAGCAGCTGCGAATCCGGGACGACCTCGCGTTCACCGTCAACGCCGCACTCAAGTCGATCCGCTACGCGTCGCCGCAGCCCGATTCGTCGTTTCTGCAGCCCAAAGAGCGCGAGCTCATTGAGTTGCAGCACCAGGTGCGCATGCTGGCGGCGCAGAACCATCGCCTCTCGGGCGAGCTCCAGAGCTCCCAGCGCGAGATGAGCCGCCTGCAGATGGAGCTGCAGCTGCAGCAGCAACCGCAGCTGCGCAAGCGCAGCACCATCCTCGCGCCGCCGCCGAACCAACTGTCTCCGCCAACCCCGCTGCCGTAGAGCCCCGTGCGTGACAGCACCACCATAAAACACACGTTCTTGCATCCCCACCAATGTGCTGAATCCATTTTGTGGGTGAGATATCTTTGGAAGCCACCTGAGGGCACTATGTGAACGAAGACACTGAATCGAGGGACTGACTGCAACACAGATCCAGATCCAGATCCAGAGCGCCCAGCTCCCGGATCATCACCCAACATCCGCACACGCGTGTGGATGCCGGACGCGTATTATGCAGGTTACCACGTACAATACCCTACGTTGAGGCCGTCCAGAGCTTGATGGGGCTAGCGGTGGGAAGAATGTGCGCAGATCGGAAGGCACAAAGCGTGGGAGGAGCGCACTTTGTTTCTCATCCTGGCATGATCGCCCACAGTGTATGGCTCCGGACGGAAACGCGTGTTTGATTCAGTACCGGAAAGGGCGCGCCGCGCCACCCAGCCAGCCAGCCAGCCACCCACGTGAGTGTGTGTGTGCTTGCGTCGCATCGGCTGCGGCGTTGGCTCTTCACATTTTTCCTTCGGAAAACCCATCTCCTCCCACCTGCGTAGGCTGTCTGTGGGTGACCCAGCCATAGTAACGTATTTTCCCAAATACAGCACCGTGCACTATATCAATTGTGTCCCCTCAAATCGGACATGGGTGCTCAAAACGGGGGACCTTCAATTTGGAGGGTGCTGTAAACGGGCGTCCTTCAATTCATGTGCTGCTCTTTGTGAGCTCCACTACGACTCCACTACAACAACAATTTGTGTCTTTGTAGCGAAGTATTGCTAAGGCCTACACGATAGTCTCGAACACCTTCGCCCA